>CM040817.1:1080019-1142519 GCA_022828995.1 Vimba vimba
TGGATGTCCTCGCCTAGAGTTTTTTCTTCAAAATGATGTGAAAATCATCCTGCCTAATCATTCACATAAAACGATACATTGATTTAAGTTTTGCGAAACACTTTTAGTTTGGAAAGCCAATATGCGGATGGGGTGTAAACGATCATGCATATTTAGTGGATCACACCTGATGAGACAATGCCCCTGCATACTTAATGAGCTATTCATTCAGGTGTGTCACCTATAGCTAACTTAAATAAACAAGCTTCATAAAAATGATCATTCTAGAAGAAAATTTCAGATGGCATTTAGAGGCTTTTGCATCTGAACTCTTCATATATATATATATATATATATATATATATATATATATATATATATATATATATATATATATATATATATACACACTACCAAATTGGTTCACAGTTGGAGGCATCGCAATTTTTTTTCACAAATTGTGCTTGCAAATTGTATAATATCCAAGGTAAACATGTCTAGTAATTGTGCAGTTAATTCTCATACTGTATTTTTAGTTTTGGAATATTTATCCTCTCCCCAAATTTGTCACTAATAAAACACAATACAAATTATTTAAAGAAAAAAATTATATTTACTTGTTTACATCTACCTTATAAATATATATTTTTTATTAAAAAGGTTACAATTACAACAATTCAAGTGTAATCTTTCTTTTTAAAAACTAAAGTATACAAAACGTATTATTTGATGACTTTATTTTTGATAATTTTTTATATTTTTCCTCATCTCAGTATAGCAATAGAGTTTGCTAAAAGCTGTTCATTCAATACAGCAGTATTTGAAAATCGATAATATTTTGTAAAATTACATTTATATTTGCATTTATGTCAAAACCTAGACACTTTATTTCAACATATTTCAGTCGATTTTACTCATCTCAATATAGCAATACAGTTTGCTAAAACATCATCATTCATTCACACACGCGATTTAAATTTAAACTGTCTTTTTGTGAGCTGTGGTAAACAGCGCGCATCTCTGCCGTTCATTCATAAACAGAAACCAGATTCACGTGAGAAGGAAAAAAACTTACTACACCATTCCTCAGCTCGCTCCTTCTAAGGGACATTTTCCATTATTATTATTCCTCACAGCGCTGTGAGACGGTGTAAACAAGTAGGCTACAATGATCTGATTCAACTTGTTTTCTCGAGCTGATACAGGGGTGTTCACAGTTTGCACGGATTGCTCAGTCATTTGCGTTTGAATAGCGCGCGCTCTCCGTGGGCGGAGTCACATTACAAGTAATTAGATGAGATGAGAACGACTGACATCTCGCTATTTTCTTACAGATTACATGAACTGAGAATATTTGTTTTTTATATAAATTACTTCATTTAAAAGAAGAGAATTCAAGCTTCATGCCTGTGTGTCTGTATGCCTGTTTGACTGAGTATTCGCTGAGTTATTGTTCATTTTCGGACGCGTTTCAGAATGGACTACACGGACAGAGAGAAGGCAGAACTCGCTTTGTGTTTATTTTTCTTTATTTGGCAAAAAGCACAACACTTTGTTTTTATTGTGAGTATACACAAAAATAATACACATTTAACAGAATCGATTGATGTATGGAACTCCTATGGAAAATCAAAGTCAACAGAGTATTTATGAGTTTCTTTTACACTGATAAAAAAAAGCGAGCTGGTATCGCCGGCGATACTGTCGACCTCAGGGGGTTAACACTAAAATAAAAAGTTTATACAAACATTTAAAATCCACCTGGGGTGAAAATCACCACAAAAATCACTGTGGTGTTTTTAATTAGCTTTCAGACAAACCATGTTTAAGGCATGTAATGATTGACTACAGGTTACAGGATTACAGGTTAATGTAATATACTGCATATATTTATCAAAATGCTCCTATTTATTTATGCTAGTCAGTACGTGCTGACTAGAGCCTGTGGAGCGTGTGTCGTGCTGTCCGTAGAGTTTCAGCAGGTGTGTGTATCTCTGTGGCGCAGGTGAGGTCATGAACACGCCGGTCCCCGTCATCTTCACCGTCTTTCCTCGTGACGACGGCTCGCTGAACCGCCGTCTGGTCGCCGCTCTGCGTATCCCGTCAAGCTTCCAGATCAGCCCGCCAACCCCGACGGACAGTTCCCTGCGGATCGAGGACCGGCCCGGGATGACCGTATACGTCCTGTGAGTAAACACACACACCAGTGTCCAGTGGCCGTTCTCTAGCGGCGACGCTACCAGCTAAAGGCCCATTCACACCAACGACGATAACTATAGAGATAGCGATATAGTTCTGAAAATCGTTCTCATATTAAAGAATAGCAGAGTTCACAACACAACTATAACGATAAAGATATGAGGGACGATATCGTTGGGATCGCTTTCAGAATGATTTTTTTCAAGCTATTGAATGATAAAACACTGACAGCCAATCAGAATCCGCACATTTAAAATGGCAGACGACATTGTGGAGAAGTTAATCGCTGAGTTACAGAACAATCTGTTTGACAAGTCAAGCCCCCTTTTCAAGGATACGTTAAAAAACATTATGCATGCTAGCAAACAGTGTATTAAAACTACCTCAGGTATCCAGCGCTAGTTTACCTCGGGTATGCAGCGCTAGTTTACCTCAGGTATGCAGAGCTAGTTTACCTCAGGTATGCAGCGCTAGTTTACCTCAGGTATGCAGCGCTAGTTTACCTCAGGTATCCAGTGCTAGTTTACCTCAGGTGTGCAGCGCTAGTTTACCTCAGGTATCCAGTGCTAGTTTACCTCAGGTATCCAGTGCTAGTTTACCTCAGGTATGCAGCGCTAGTTTACCTCAGGTATCCAGTGCTAGTTTACCTCAGGTATGCAGTGCTAGTTTACCTCAGGTGTGCAGTGCTAGTTTACCTCAGGTGTGCAGCGCTAGTTTACCTCAGGTATCCAGTGCTAGTTTACCTCAGGTATCCAGTGCTAGTTTACCTCAGGTATCCAGCACTAGTTTACCTCAGGTATGCAGCGCTAGTTTACCTCAGGTATCCAGTGCTAGTTTACCTCAGGTATCCAGCGCTAGTTTACCTCAGGTACCCAGCGCTAGTTTACCTCAGGTGTGCAGCGCTAGTTTACCTTCCACTATTAACTTTGTCAGATAAATTCACTGTTAGATTAGACCGATTACACTAGACTAGCTCGATTCACTGTTTTCGATGCGCTCGAAGCGTAGCATGCTAAGGACATCTGCTGGTAAAAGATGTGGAAATGCAACAAACTGATATTGATTCATTCCAAAGTATGAATACAATTTGTCAAAAGACGACAACTCTCTAATCAGAGTGACGGATTCTCCCGACTCCTCTCGTCTTTTAAGGATATTGTGTGCCCAAAATCGCCTTTTTTTCGCTACTTTGAAACCACAGCACGCATGCTTAGAATAAAAAGACGTTATCGTTCATTGGTGTGGAGGCGAATATAGTTATCGTTCTAGTTATCGTTGTTGCCGTAACCACGCCTCTGTCTCCCCCTGCAGGCAGTTCGGTGGGTTCGCCGGAGAGAGCGAGTTTCGCGCGGAAGCGTCGCGTCTGACGGTCACGCTGGGAGACTCCGCCCCCTTCCAGCGCAAGCAGTACCTGTGCTGCAGCTACGACCCGCCAATCAAACCCTACGGGCGGAGGAACGAGGTGTGGTTCCTGCAGGACGAGCCCTGAGAAGCTCTTCGCTTCGACAGCGCTTTACACAGGACAGACCGTCACAGTAATGAGCAGAACCAGTGATGACACACAGGCTAATTCTGTTAGTAAAGCAGCTCTATGAAGACAATATTGTTGTTATTCAGTTCAGTTCAATAAAACTGTGTCGGTGTTGCAAAGTTCATCAATTATGAATTCAGTTTCAGCTCTACGGTTGAAAATTGTGTCGTTATTCACTTTGAATCAGTTCAAGTTGATTCAGTTCAAGTTGATTCAGTTCAGTAACTACTTGATGTTGCGAAAAGGTGTTTGTTATATTATTTAAATGTATTATTGTAATATTTGTCCATCCATCTATCTATCTATCTGTCCTACTCTCCGTCAATAAACCATCAAACTTCAAGGCTTCAACACATTCACACACACACACACACACACACACACACACACACACACACACACACACACACACACACACATCTTTGTGGGGACTCTCCATAGACATAATGGTCTTTATACTGTACAAACTGTATATTCTATCTCCTTACACTAACCCTACCCCTAAACCTACCCATCACACACAACTTTCTGCATTTTTACATTTTCAAAAAAATATAATTTAGTATGTTTATTAACCCATTTCCCTCATGGGGACCGCTGGCTGGTCCCCACAATGGAGGTGATCTCAGGTTTTACCATCCTTGTGGGGCCATTTGGTTCCCACAATGTAATATTAACAAAAACACACACACACACACACACACCACTCACACACACACGCACGCACACACACACACACAGGTGTCACTGCAACTCAAACTGATAACACCTGAAACTATGCAGACATTAAACAGATTTGCTACATTTATAGCAGATATTGAACACCACTGGGTAAAGTCTGTCCACACTGTCTCTGATCATGTAAGTAACGTCATCATAGTTACAACCACAGACGAGTTAAAGGAGCAGCTGACGCACAATGACCACAACTGATGATGAAGATGATGATGATGATGATGATGATACAACCCGACGTCAACCCAACTTTCATTTCCAACCAAAATCATCCTGACTGACGTTACTACTCTCTTCTCGAGGAGTTTGACAGAAATGCAGTAATAAGTACGATATTTGTCTTCAAATGTAGTGAAGTTAAAGTAAAAAGTTTCTAGAAAAAAGTAATACTCAAGTAAAGTACAGATACTCAAAGTACTTATGGGATAATCACGCGTTTCCACTATCGGGCCAGGGCCGGGCCGTGCTAGTGCGTGCCAGGGCCAGTCGCGTTTCCACTGTCACTTCCGGGGCTTGATCGGGGCTTGCTCAGGGCCAACGGCCAGGATTTCTGGCCCGTCGAATACCTTGGGCCAAAGCGGGCCAGCTCGGGCTAGAGGAGTGGTTACGAACAGAGGCGGAGTTCACCTGAGTCAGGAGACGGCAGCGCCGGATGATTCTGTCAGCATTAAAGACTTTTAAAATAATTTAACTCGCGTTCATGTTTGAATGCCTTCTGTTTGTGATGCAAAAGACTATGCCATTACCATAGTAAACATAGTAAACGCTTGAAGATACGCATAGTAAAAAAAAAACCTAGTGAACGCTTGAAGAAATCAGACCAATCATAAAGGCTATCACAGTCATGTTTTTATTTTATCTGTCAGTAAAGCCTACGTCTCGTCTCTTTAAACCGGACTATCATAAAATAAAGCAACTTTTTTTCCGGGAGCTTCCTCTGTTTCTCTGACTGAAAATATCTGTATGGGAGTCGAGAGAGTGCTAAAGCTCCTCAGGTCGTATGGCATATATTTGTAGAAATTATAATTTTTTCTAAATGTGATGTAAATATGTCCTGTAACTAACGTTACCAGATAAAGAAACAGACGCAACTGAAGTAAGTGTGTCCTCTTTCTTTTGTGAAATACACCTAACGGTATTTTAGAGTGTCTAATGTGCAATTTTGACATAAATTAATTCATTGTGATCAATGTATCACTTTTTATTGTAAACCTGTGGTAAAACATCGATGCTTGGGTTTTAAATATTCAAGTAAACAAACAAAAAAAAAAATCCAAAAAAAGCTAACAAACGGCCGCTTTTATCGTGTTTGTTTTCAACGCTGTTTCCAGTGATTTCTGATTAGTTTTCTGATAAAACTTCCATTTGTTGGTGAAATGATGGGTTAGTGTGACGTTGTTCCAGAGAGGCGTGTTACGGGCGTGTTTTAGTGAAGCGCTGTGGAGCTTCTGGCCCGACAGTGGAAACGCAGGCCCGGTGCTATTGGCCCGAGGCTATTAGCCCGGCACGGCCCGTTTAAAGCCCTGGCTCGCACTGGCCCGACAGTGGAAACGCGGCTAGTGTTCTGCATGGTGTGAGCCCTCAGTACTGTGCCTGGCCATGAGGGGGCGCTGTTGGGCTGGGGAATAAAGACCAGATGAAGAGTCCACGGGTGATTCTGTGCTTTAACTCACGCAGTGAACCAGAGAACACCACACACTCCAGTACATGTGCTCTGTTACTGTCCACTTCTGATGATGATGATGATGATGATGATGAAGAACACACTGATGACATCAGCGCTCACCTGTCGCTGGAGTTTCACTGACTGACACCAGTCACCAGACGCTTGTTTCATTTATAGTGTGTGAAGAGCTGTAACGTGACACATGATCTGCCGTGTGTGTGTGTCTGAACAGAAACACTAAAACACCGAGAGAATATACAAGTTTTATTCCTCTGTCTACATCTCACACACACACACACACACACACACACACACACCAACTTCAGCTGTCACCTACTCTACTGTTACGACACTAAATTAAATTACTGTGAGTATTTTAATTACATTATCAAAAGGAATTTACAGAATCATCCAGAGAAACACACACACACACACACACACGTTAAGCATATGAAGTGGCCATTTTCACGGAGCTTCTCGTTTTCCCAGCACCATAAAATCACATGCAAATGTAATTTATAGTGAAAAAGAAATGCATTAGGAACACAGAAAGGCTTCGGGGGCGTGAACGTTTTTTCATGTTTTGCCTTTGAATTAATATTAAACACTACAAAATCACTGTTTAAAAATCATTTAAAGTTCATTTTATGTTGCACTGAAGCAGGAAAAGTCTCATGAAAAACTAAAGCTGTTCTTCAGATTGTGGATTAATGACAGAAATCACGTCATGATCAGTTCAGCACAAACTCACTGATTTCAGCACTCTTGGGAAAACTCCCGTTCTGATCAGGGAATCTGAAGTGCAGGATAAATCCTTCATCTACAGTGTGTGTCCGTGTGTGTGTTTCACCTGGAAGTGTGGAAACTGATGACTGAAGTGAGTTTCGCTGAAGAGGAACAAGTCTTTAGTTGTGTCTCACATTTGAGCAGCTAAATTAATGCTAGGCCTGACTATTTAACGCACTATTTGTCCATCTGGCTGTTGTAACCCTGTTGAAATATAATCATTAGTATAAGATATACAAGTTTGAATAAATAATTTCATAGTTTTAAAAACTATAATTTAAGATATAAACAGTTAAGATTCATTGACCAGGCAATGAAGTTATGATTTTTCTCAATGAGAGAAATGCATATTGTGTGATGTTCATGGTTTACTGAATACAGCATTTAACATGTTAAATATTTGTTGGGTAATAATATTTGTGAAAATGCTTTAAAGATGCTTGTAAGAATAGGAAGTAAGAGTTACACAGATGTTTGTGGATTTATTTTATTTCTGAAAGTTTTGCGTATGAGCCAATCACAGTTGAGGTCAAAGGACAAGGAAGTGGGAGAGAACGTCGAAGAAGTGAGAGAGGTGTGGTTTGCTGAAAGAGAAACACGGTTAATGTTAATGTAATGCACCAGTTTAGTCAAAGTGTTCAACAAGGACTCGTATTCACTTCACTTAGTTTTTAGTTTTTCACTTAGCACTTCACAAGTTAAACACTGATAAGTTTATTAGTGAAACCTCACTTATTAGATTGATTGGATATTTAAAGAACTCGGGATAGCCACCTCTCACTATAGTCAAACACGCTAGAGAGGCGCTACACAGCTATAAATGAATTACAGCAGCCAAACTAAATCTAAAGTTAAAAACATGTAAGGGTCAAGAGCACAACTAAAGTGAACACTGATCTCCATATTGGTGATGTAAGATTTGTGCTTTTCTCCTTCAGTGATTCTGCTTGTTAACATCAGTTCTGAGCATTGAGCAATAATAACCCCTCTTGGAGTAAACAGAACAGAACCAACATGAAAGTTTGCAAATACATTTAATTCAAGATTTTAAAGTACAACATAATTCGAGAATTTATTCTGATTCAAGGGGAGTCAGAACGCCAAATCCTGACTGGGCGAGAGGAAGGAGGGTAATCAGCTCCTGAGAAACGTGATATAACACTGAAGGAGCTTATATATGTATGCGGTGATAGGTGTCGTATTCCTATAGGTAGATGTGGATCAGCTGAGAGTCACTGATGCGAGAAATAATGCTAATGCTGAGGAAACACTCATAGAGTCAACAAAGTGTCCTATCATTGACTGCAACATTAGGGTACAGGTCAGACAATAGTGCAGAATAAAGAGGGGAAAACTATTAAATGGGACAGCAGCACATTACTGCATTCTGGGTCAAGTCAAGTCAAGTCAAGTCAAGTCAACTTTATTTATATAGCGCTTTTCACAATACAGATTGTATCAAAGCAGCTTCACAGCATCAAACAAAATAGCACATCAGTGTTTGTTTCTAGTGCAAAACGTCCACGTCTGGTAATCCTGATCAATAGTGTTGTTGATTGATTAATTAAATTAAGTATCCCCAACTGAGCAAGCCAAAGGCAACAGTGGCAAGGAACCGAAAAACTCCATCAGGTGACCTAATGGAGAAAAAAAAACCTTGGGAGAACCCAGGCTCAGTCGGGGGCCAGTTCTCCTCTGGCATTTATGAACTAGAGGCCGGATTTAACTGTAAGATTAAAAATGTTATATGAATGCCTGGCTGAAGAGATGCGTCTTTAATCTAACCAATGTAGTGATGATAAAATTGGTGTTATATGGTCATACTTTCTTGATCTAGTAAGAACTCTAGCGGCTGCATTTTGGACTAACTGTAGCTTGTTTATTGAGGATGCAGGACAAAGCATTACAGTAATCTAGTCTCGAGGTCATGAACGCATGAACTAACTTTTCTGCATCAGAAACTGATAGCATATTACGTAGCTTAGCAATGTTTCTAAGGTGGAAAAAGGCTGTTTTTGTAACATACGAAATATGATTTTCAAAAGACAGGTTACAATCGAGTATAACACCCAGGTCTTTTACTGTAGAGGATAAAGTAACAGGACATCCTACAATGTCAAAGTTGTATTGTGAGAGGTTCTGTGGGCGGTTTTTTGAACCGATAAGTATTACCTCTGTCTTGTCTGGATTTAATAAAAGAAAATTGCGCGTCATCCAATCTTTTATATCTTTAACCCTCTGGGGTCTGAGGGGTTTTTGGGGACCTTGAGATGTTCTGACATGCCCTGACATTTGTGCTTTTTTCAGTTGCTTATAAACATATTAATGACAAAAGTGTAATTACACTCTATTTAGCACAAACAGGACTACTATAATATGTGAACAACTTGCATGTACATGTTTGTATTTTTTGAGAGAATAATGTTTATGCATGGTTTTTGAAAAAAATAAAAACTAAAGTTTCTGAAATAAGGCCACAAAACACATACTAATGTGACAACAAGACTTTTGACAAATGGATGTCGTTGCCTAGAGTTTTTTCTTCAAAATGATGTGAAAATCATCCTGCCTAATCATTCACATAAAACGATACATTGATTTTAGTTTTGTGAAACACTTTTAGTTTGGAAAGCCAATATGCGGATGGGGCGTAAACGCTCCAACAGCATCATGCATATTTAGTAGTTCACACCTGGTGAGACAATGCCCCTGCATACTTAATGAGGCATTCATTCAGGTGTGTCACCTATAGCTAACTTAAATATACAAGCTTCATAAAAATGATAATTCTAGGAGAAAATTTCAGATGGCATTTAGAGGCTTTTGCATCTGAACTCTTTATATATACACACACATATATATATATATATATATATATATATATATATATATATATATATATATATATATATGCATACACATACATACTTTATAATCTTTTCAAAACTGGTCAACGTCTTTCAAAACTAAAGTATACATTTTATCATACGCATTTCAAAGTAAAGGATTCATTAGTTAGTTGATGACTTTATTTTTGACAAAACACATACAGTATATATTCCTCATCTCAGTATAGCAATAGTTTGCTAAAAGCTGTTAATTCAATGCAGCAGTATTTGAAAATCGATCATATTTTGTAAAATTACATTTATATTTGCATTTATGTCAAAACCTAGACAGTTTTAAACATCAAAAGGACATTTATTAATATGTATTCGTGTCAAAATGACAAATAAACAGATTTTCCTATTCAATTTTGCATGGAAACGCTTCCAAGACGCTTGCGTGTCGCGTGAAAAATAGGCGTCGGTTCTATTTCTAGTATGCACGCGTTTTCCACGCGGCTCGAGCCGCGCCTGAGACGCGCGTCTCACACAGGCAGTGTGCAAACTCTAAACTGTTAACATGGGAGCCGAAATAAAACGGACACGCCACGCATCCAGTGTTTCACCGGCCTTATCCAGCGGATGTGGGCGTTTCACAGGTTTGTATGGATCGCCTCACATTTGCGTTTTTCTTTATTTGGCGAAAAGCACAACACTTTGTTTTTATTATTAGCATACACAAAAAAATACACACTAAACAGGATCGATTGATGTATAACACAAGCATATAAGATAAAAATTATATATTTTTTTGCACTCATACGGAAAAAAAACGAGCCTATCGCGCCGGCGCGATAGCCGACCTCAGGGGGTTAACACACTCTGTCAATTTGGATAATTTAGCGTTTTCATCCGGCCGTGATGAAATATATATTTGAGAGTCATCAGCATAACAATGGAAACTAATTACATGTTTCCTTATAATATTTCCAAGTGGCATCATATATATTGAGAATAATAGAGGGCCTAACACAGATCCCTGCGGCACTCCATAGTTTACTGGAGTTATGGTCGATTTTTCTTCGTTTAAATAGACAAAATGGTATCGGTCAGATAGGTATGATCTGAACCAGCTTAATGCTTGTCCTTGAACACCAGTATAATTTTGTAGTCAATCTAAGAGTATTGTGTGATCTATAGTATCGAACGCAGCACTTAGATCAAGTAAAACTAGTATTGAGATACAGCCTTGGTCAGAAGCTAAAAGTAAATCATTTGTGATTTTAACGAGCGCAGTTTCAGTGCTATGATGCGGCCTGAATCCAGACTGAAACTTTTCATAGATGTCATTTTCTTGTAAGAAAGAGCCTAGTTGGGCAGACACAACTTTTTATAGTATTTTGGACATAAAAGGAAGATTTGAAATGGATCTATAATTTGCTAGGTTATGTGGGTCTAATTGTGGTTTCTTAATGAGTGGTTTTATAACTGCCAGTTTAAATGTTCTTGGAACATGACCTAAAGATAAAGATGAGTTAATATTGAGGAGAGGCTCTTCCACTATAGGTAACACTTCTTTCATTAGTTTAGTTGGTATGGGATCTAATAAACATCTTGTTGTTTTAGATGAAGTGATAAGTTTATTTAACTCTTTTTGTTCTATAGTTGTAAAGCACTGTAATTGTTCTTGCGGGGTGATAATTGAGGCTGAATTATAAGGCACGATTGAGGATTGAACGTTTACAATTGTGGTTCTGATGTTTTCTATTTTCTCAGTGAAGAAGTTCATGAAATCATTACTACTAAACTGTAACGGGATATTTTGTTCAGGTGACGCTTGTTTATTTGTTAGTCTAGCCACGGTGTTAAATAAAAACCTAGGATTGTTTTGGTTATTTTCTATTAGTTTGCGGAGGTGCTCAGCCCTGGCCGCTTTTAGTGCCTTATTATAACGTGACGTACTGTCTTTCCAAGTGATTCTAAAAACCTCTAAATTAGTTTGTTTCCATTTACGTTCTAAATTACGGGTTTCTCTCTTTAGGACACGCGTAGTATTGTTGTACCATGGTGCTTTAATTTTCTCTCTGACCTTTTTTAGTCTAATAGGCGCAACAACATCCAGTGTTCCAGAGAGAATGGTGCTCATAGTGCTAGTTAGTTCTTCTAGTTCATCTGTTTGTTTGGGTTCAGGCAGCAGCTGAGACAGTTCAGATAAGCAATTTGAAAAATTATCTATGGTGGATGGAAGGATTGTTCTGCCTAATCGATAACGCGGCGCAGCATGATATATTACAGGAGTACGTAATATGCAAGTTATGGTCAGTTACATCATCACTTTGTGGAATGATATCTATATCGGTTGGATCGGTTCCATGTGATATAATTAAATCGAGTGTATGATTAAAACGATGAGTTGGTCCGGTAACGTTTTGCTTGACCCCAAAGGAATTTAATAAATCTGTAAACGCAGCCCCTAACGCATCATTTTGATTATCTAAATGTATGTTAAAATCTCCAACAATTAATGCTTTATCGACATTGACCAATAGGTCTGAGAGAAAATCTGCAAACTCTTTTAGGAAATCAGCGTAAGGCCCTGGCGGTCTATATACGGTAGCCAAGGCTAGAGATAATAGGGATGTTTTTCCAACATCTAAGAGCGTAACATTTAGTACAAGTACTTCAAATGAAATAAACGTATAACCCGTTTTCTGAGTAACACTAAGAAAATCTCTATAGATTGTTGCAACACCGCCGCCACGACCAATCAGACGGGGCTCGTGCTTATAGGAGTATCCTGCTGGGGTAGACTCATTTAGACCGAAATAATCATTTGGTTTAAGCCAAGTTTCAGTAAGGCAAAGTACATCAATGCTATTATCTGTGACTATTTCATTTACAATAACTGCCTTAGATGTGAGTGATCTAATGTTTAGAAGACCTAGCTTTAGAAATTGTTTTTGTTTACTAATAGCAACATTTTCTGTTTTAATAACAATTAGATTTTTCCTAGATCCTGCAGTAGATTTATTATTTGATCTCACTAAACGAGGAATAGACACAGTTTCTATGCAATGTTCTACACTAGTATTTATATCATTTAATTTGGTGCAGCAGAGACTATGATTTGGACTTTTGGTTAATAGTCAAAAGGTATTTAACATTTTGGAGATGTTATCCGACAGAAGATCCGCTCCAAATCTGCTTGGGTGTAAGCCATCGGCACGGAAAAGCCTAGGACGCTCCCAAAACAGATTCCAATTATTTACAAAGAGCAGTTTCTGCTCATTGCACCATGACATTAACCATTCATTTAGCGCGAATAGTCTACTAAACTTTTCATGTCCTAGTCGGTACGTGGGAAGCGGTCCTGACACAATGATCGTTATATCAGACGATGTGCTGCGTACTGTGGGATCCAAATTTATTAAAATGTTTAATTTAGGTTTACATTGAATTTAGCATGTTAAGGTTAGGTATAAATTATGATTAGCAGAGTTTTCTAGCAAAAGACTCTGGTCAGTCCTGTTTTACTGAAACTCTTAATGGCTCTCGGATTTTGTGTTTTAACAAGAGAGTCCTGCCAGTCCTGCACTCGACATATCGATCAGATTCCTGAAGTCTTTCTTCAGAACCTCCGTCTGGCGCAGCCTGATGTCGGCCCCTCCCGCGTGCAGGACCACAGTTCCGACGCGCTCGTTATCGTTCAGAATCTCGGGAACGTGAGCAGCGATTTCAGAAACACGAGCACCAGGAAAGCAGTGACTGTGCACCTTACTTTTACCTAATGTAGCGTGGACGTGCCAAACGATGATTACAGCATCGCGTTCTGTTTCGCGAAGAGGGGAGAAGCGGTTTTGTGTGGATAACTCGAAAACCGGGAGGGTCGGAGAGAGTCTTGGTCTAGACCTGACTCGCGTCTTCCGCTGCGGAAATATCCAGGCTTCGTGGTGGCGTGTTGGAGCCGGAGTGAACGAGACCATGGCTGATCGCGACCTCGGCGCTCGGGACCGATGCTGAGTAACGCACGGAGTAGACGAGGTCGGAGTCAGCGGGTTAGTAACGTTAATCTCTTATTTGTGTGCATCGGCGCGTGATGTTTCAAGAGCTAACCGCCGGTCTCTTAGCTCGGCTTGTCTCACTAAAAGGTCATGGATCTGTTTCTCAACAGCTTCCAGCTCAGACTGCAATGCGTGCAGCTCAAATGTGTCCTCACCTGCACCAAAAGGTAGACTACTTACATCTGATATATTCGCCATTTTAACAGATGGACAGTAAGTTAGCAACCATGCTACCAGTGATGCTAACAATATTAATACTAATTTATGACTGAAGTCTTAGATATAATCCATCTTTTTAGTGGTACGGGTGTAGAGTAGACGCACGATAGGCGAAAAATGTTTGTAAGTGAGTGTTGAGAAGACGCGTTCAGCCGTGATCCACGGATGTAACCTATAAGAGTATCCAGCGTTGGATCACAGGCTTGAGACGCGTCTGCTCAACAGTCCGCGTTGTAATTATGAGGTTTGAGCAGTAGTGCTTCTTAGTGAGGAAAAGTAGAAAATGTTTGTTGTAAGTAAGTTTAAAGAGTAAAATCAAGAATTATAAATCAAATCGATGGAGCTCCAAAGACAACAACGCGTTCAGACGCGACGCATGCGCATTTGACAACAGGAAGTGAGAGAACCCCTTATTCCCTGCTATCTTCTGGCTGAAAGCACCACTAGAATATGCAAGACTTCAGGTTGCGCCCCTTCAAGTTGCTCAGTTTTTTTCCACTTGAAGCGGCACTGTACATCAAATTACCCCGAGAGCGATTAGAGACCAGTTCCGTGTGTGTTTGAATCGCTCTCGCACGAGTTTAACATTAACTGAACATACTCGAGTTAATTAAACTCCATGTAATGAAACTGACTCTCAGCTGTTCAAGAACAGACACCTCTGAGATGACATCTTCTAAATGTCTGTTGTAACTCAAAGTTGAGATGAGACCCAGAGAGAAAAAAACAATAGGTGTCGGAGGAAAAGATGCACGAGGGACGAGAGATGGCTATTTTCCCCATGTTTACCTAAATTACTCAAACATCACACTCGTCCGCATACATGGGGATCGAGTGAGAAAAAGTATACAAACAAACATCCAACTCTGGTCACACATATATAAAAGGAAATAAAAGAAAGTGTACAAAGGTCGGTAGAGCGGTTATCTCCTCTCCTCACCTGCCAAATCTATAACCGACTCTCTACGCACATGCGCAGTTCTCATTTCACCTCAGATTAACTTAAAAACACAAAGTGACCGTTGCACTGTCTGTATACAGTAACGCAAGCTGCAGTCTGCATTAGTGCCAGTGTATTGATAATGCATTGCAAGAAACCATATTGCAATGTATTGTTTTATCAAATATAAGTCCCACATCAGCTAGACTGTGGAGCACGCACTAATAAATCCTTTTGGAATTGGACTTTATGTCTAAACATTTTTTTTTTTAAATAGATATGTTTAAACATCTTTTCATGTCGTACTCTATGCCTGATTTGCTGATGATTAATTTTTGACATAACACTAATAAACAGCTAAATGCACCGCTGTCAAACACACCTTATGATCCTTGTGAGACAAACTAACTAACAAGCACACTCATCACCAAATCTTTTAGCTGAAGGGAAATGAGGGTTTATGCAAACCTGATCTATATGTTCTGGCACTAATATTGTCTACAGTAGATCAGATCGTGCCTCCAGCCGCATAACCCCAGTCCCTGCTGCAGTCTCCTGCTGTTTTCAGAGCAGAAGAACGCTTGTAGTTTTCCTCGTTGTCCACATCCCCAGTCTCCTCCACTAGGGTGACCAGATGAGATTGGCTGAAATTCGGGACGGGGGGGGGTGTTTGGGGAGGTTTTGGGGTAGTCCTACTATGATATTAGACTACATAGCCTATAATAAAATGAATTTTCACACCTGAACCAAACATATTTTTATTCAAAGATCAACAGTCTGTCATTAATATTTAGTCTGCCACAAAAAACAACAACATTAAAATCATGAACTCAAATGTCATTATGACCAAAAAAAAAAAAAGACTGTTGTAACAGTGCGTAAATCAGACATTTCAGGCTATAGTCTAATAAGCCTTATGCCAAAATTATTATTATGACGAAATTGTCGGTCATTAAATAAGAAAACTAAATAATTGTGTATATGATTTGCTTTGTGTAACCCAACATCAGACATTAGGCCGAAGTTTTTTTTGCACACAGTGCCGCGACCAATCAATCACTCCTTTACTGGCTGCCTGCACATTCACTGTACTCGCGGCTGCGACAACTCGCGCTCGCTTATCAATGCATTATAATTCGCGCCTACGGTATCTTTGTAGAACTTCAAAAAGACAAAAAAAAAAAAGATGCTGCAGCCAATGAGCAGCCGGCGGGGGCTGGCTGCAGGACGACTCAACCTCCACGGACAGTTTTTATGTTTTATCAGACAATAAATACTCAAGAATTTGCTTTTGTATAATTTTCGGGACAATTGGGGCCGGATTCGGGATTCGGGACAACAGCTTAGATTTCGGGACGTCTGGTCACCCTATCCTCCACAGTCTTGTACATAGCGGGAGATCAGATCGGGAGTTCTGCAGGTCCTTCTGTGCTCCTCTGTTTACCACACCTGAAGACAAAGAAGAGAAAGGTTCATGTGTAAAACATGTACAGATTTCTCTGTTTTTAATATGAAATGTTCTGGTAGCAGTGATTCCTCAGTATTCAGTCTAGTAGTGGTGTGCCACATCAGCAAGAGCATGTAGAAACTAAGGCCCCGTTTACACGATGGGGAAACGCAGATATTTCCCTGCGTTTTGGCCTGTCATTTACACGAAAACGCCGTTTTTGTCCCAGAAAACGATTATTTCTAAAAACTCCGGCCAAAGTGGAGATTTCTGAAAACGCCGGTTATGTGTTGCCGTGTCAACTGGGAGAAACGGGGTTTTAGGTTCTCAAACGTCACATTATGCGCCAGTAAATGCTTACGTCATGTGAGCGCCCTATGTTTAGAGTTTGTTAGGCTACTGTTTGATCATGGATGCTGTTTAAGTGGTACTCATTTTTACTTTTGTGCAAACGCTTTTGGCCTGTTTGCATTTGCTTCGCGTCCACACGAACGAACCTCGCGCCATGTCTGTTGTTTTGAAAGGAACAGGAAGTCGCTCGTGCTATTGGTTGTTGTCGATTTTGAGGATTCTGATTGGCTTGCATGGCTTTATCCTTCTCCCTACACTGCCGCCCATTGTGTTTATGAGGGTTGATGTAAACGTCAACTTTTTTTGAAAACGATGTTGTGTGCACGATATTATTTTTGAAAACGGAGGGGGAGAAATATTCGTTTCTCTAAATCACTCTAGCTTGTTTCTGATTGGAGAAAAATGACATGTTGCAACTGTCCCCGGTCTCCCCTACTAATTAAATAATGTCAATTATAAAATATAGGCTATTGATTAGAGTTGCCATAAAGATTGTTCTAGACTAGTAGTCATTCATTTAAGCAATCAGGACTAATCACACGTTTATATTCTGTGCTGGGTGTATATATTGCTATAGCCTATACTCCCGCTCAAGCGCATGCAGAAAACTTGCCACAAAGCACCGGCAAAAGTAGGCTAATGATAATAAATGTGTCTGAACAAATAACAAAGCATTATAATAGTTTATTAATAAATCAGTGTCGGCTGGAAACATATCTCCACATCTCCGCTGTAAAGTAAATTATTAGAGACGCGCTCCAGTTCACAGAGATCATGAAAGCGCGCCCAGTTCGTTTCCTTTTATTTTACAAAAGCACTTATACAGATACACGCTGGTGTTTTTCTTAAAAATAAATTCGTTTAGGCTTTAAAATAAACCGCAATGCCATCCTCCCATAGACAGACACGCTAAGAGTTTTCTTCATAATAAAGGGTTTCTATGGGAGGAAAATGCTTGACGTGTAATTAAATCATACTCTGGGCTCATCTGCTCTTCTGTAGGATAGTATGGTTTATTAATAAGGTGTGTACAGCATCTTTATCACTGAAGTAGCCTATTAAGCCACATTAAGCTTTTTCTTTATTATAAGGGTTTCTATGGGAGGAAAACGCTTAGCCTAATGTGCAATTAAACGCATGTTCGTATTGTTAAGTAAAAATGCAATTTATTCTATTAGAACGCCTCATATATATGGGCTGATATGATATTAATCACCATTGTAGTTTTAGAAGTGAAATATATATATGCAATTTATTCTGTATTAATCTGTAACCCTCATATATAAAGTATGCATGTTACTAACTAACTTTATAACCAAGTAGAATAGAGTGTTGTATAAGAAAAGACACTGTAAATTGTTTTGTAAAAGTCTTTTATTTGTGAATCTGGTTTATTAAGAACAGACAATGCAACTTGTTTGGTAAAAGCCTTTATTGTGAAATAGTTTTATTAAGAAAGACAATGGAGATGGTTTTGTAAAGGTCTTTATTATTGAACTGTTGTGTTCAGAGAGACACTGCAACTTGTTTTTGTAATAAACTTTTTATTGTAATAATGCATGCAAGAAACGACAATAATGTACTCATTTTAAAGCATTTAATCAATAGAAGTAACATTAAGTAGTGAAAAGCATGTAACTTAGCAAAGTAGAAATGGCAAGCATTACCCGTTTGATGAGGAGCATGAGACGCAGGAGAAAGGCAGAGGGTCGAGAGCAGCAAACAAAGGAGAACAAAGGAAAGAGCTTTATATATGGAGTTTAGAAGGGGATTTCCAGAACGGAGGACAGTTCAACACTTTGGATTGGACAGATTGTCTGTAAAGGACTGAATCTGTGCGGAGGGCGTGTGGACTATAAAAAGTATTGTAAAGAATGTCAAAGTTAGACGCTGTTTCACCAAGGACGGCCTCTCCGGTGTTAGATGCCTTGCCGTTGCGCCTCATGAAGATGAAAGCTTGTAAATTATTTGGTTTGGATTTGCTTTTATTTTTATTTTATATATTAGTACCTTTTATGTAAACTAGTTAACCTGTATTTAATAAAAAATTACAATTAATTGAAATTAAGAAGCTTGCCTGCCTTAAGTCTCTGTTTTACCAAATATTGAGCTGAACTAAACCACGGAGCAGTCTTTCGACTGAATTGTAAGTATGGAAATTTATATACTTATTGTTTAGAGCGAATTCGACTGACTTTACCTTACATGAGAATAAACAAAATAAGGTAGAAGGTGTCTATATTTAAGACCCTAACAAGGGGTTAAATTAAGCACATTCTGGGCTCATCTGCTAACCTGTAGGCTACACATGCTTTATTAATATAAGGTGTACAGCATTTGATCTTTTAACATGAATGTCCATCTGCTATTGCTCCAGCTTTCTGAATGTAGAAGTGTGATAAAGTGTTACGTCCACAAGGACGTTTATAGTATTGTGTGTGTGTGTGTGTGTGTGTGTGTGTGTGTGTGTGTGTGTGTGTGTGTGTGTGTGGTGTATTATGGTTTTCCGTCTGTTTCTCTTACTTCCGCTTTCTTAGGTTGTTGCTGATTGGCTATCTTGCTTGTCAGTCAAGACTAACGAGATGAGTGGCCTTGGGAGGCGGGATCTGCATCAGCAAGATGAGTGACACCTGGTGAAGCGGATACTTGAAGACCTGCTGCTGCTGCCAGTGTGACTAGAGGGATCTAAAAATCCACAGAATGGAAAATCAAGCTGTGCTTATTACATTCCAGAATTAAAAATTAAGGTGTTTAAAAGATTAACGGATCATTTATCGGTATATGCAGCAGAAATGATGGCAATTTTGTTTGCATTACAGTGGATAGAGGAAGTCAAACCCATGACAATGCTAATTTGCTCTGATTCAAGTGCTGCTCTGATTAGTCTCAAAAGTGGAATGTCAAAATGTAGGGAGAATATTATGTATGAAATTTTGTTATCTTTATATAGAGTAAGTAATATGGGGATTGATGTTCAGTTTTTATGGGTCCCAGCACACATTGGCATACAAGGGAATGAGATGGCAGATAATTTAGCTAAAAATGGGTTGGAAAATCAGATAGAGGTGGCAGTACCAGTTAGTAAAGTACAGATCAAATCATATGTACGGAGCAAAATTAAGTGGCAGAGATTATGGGATAATGGAAATAAAGGAAGACATTTATATAAGATACAGCAGAAAGTGGGGGAAGAAAAGTCATTGGGGAAGAGCAGGAGAGAACAGTGTCAATTTAGCAGAATTAGACTGGGTCTTACAAAGTTAAATGCGAAAGGGTTTAAGGAAAGGACTGGAACATGAAGGAATTAAACAAATGGACATTACAACTATTTTCTCAAATAAATCTGGGAAGATGGTACTTAAACATATTTCATCTTTTTTACAACAAACTGGACTGAACACAAGGATTTAAGTTAAAGTAATCAAGATACAGTAGATGGCGATAATGCTCCATATGGTTGCAAGTTGCCATTAAAAAGAAGTTGCTGCTTAAAGAAAAGCATATCGATACAAATGGATTAGAAACTTTAGGTATGCAGCAATACATAGATCAAACTTATTATAGTGCAGTGCAAAATATACACTGATGGTGCAAAAGACCCAGACTTTGGGCAAACAGCAGTAGCTGTATATATTCCACTTTTTAACATTAGAATGTCAAAAAGAACCTCAGATCATATTACGGTATTCACTGCAGAAATAGTAGCAATATGTCTAGCACTTCAGTGAAGAGAAGAAATACAACCAACAAGGGTAGTGATTTGTACAGATTCTCTATCAGCTTTAAATAGCTTGGAAAGTGGAACATCATCAGCAAGGCAAGACATGATAAACGAAGTAATGCAGAGTCTTTACAGAGCAAGACAGTATGGACTTCTGGTAAATCTTGTATGGGTTTCATTGCATATGGGTGTGAGGAGGCTGACAATCTGGCTAAACAGGCATTAAATCATTCACAAATCGACGTTGCATTAAGTAAAACAGAAATTAAAGTGATAATAGCAAAACAAATACTGGAAATTTAGCAGAAGGAATGGAATGAAGGAACAAAAGGTAGACATTTTTACTGCATTCAATGAAAAGTTGGTTCAGAGATTCGGAAAGAGGACGTTTTAGTCACAAGAATGTGCATTGGACATTGTTTATTAAATCAAAGCTTACAAAGAATTGGTAGACATGAGAATGGAAATTGTGATAAATGTGGGTTAGCTGAAACTGTGGAACATCTGCTTATAGAGTGCGAAGCATATGAAAGAGAGCGGTCCCAGCTAAGACACGTGTTAAAGCTACACTGTGTGATATAATTTCGAGAATAAAGTCGTTGTGTTTTGAGAAAAAAATTGTTACATTTCGAGAAAAAAGTCGAAATACAATTTTGAGAATAAACTCATGAAATTTTGAGAAAAAGTCGTTGTGTTTCGAGAAAAAACTCGTTAAATTTCGATTAAAAAAGTCTAAATATAATTTTGAAAATAAACTCATTAAATTTCGAGAATAAAGTCGTTATGTTTCGAGAAAAAACTCGTAAAATTTCGATTAAAAAAGTCTAAATATAATTTTGAGAATAAACTCATTAAATATCGAGAATAAAGTTGTTGTGTTTCGAGAAAAAACTCGTTAAATTTCGATTAAAAAAGTCAAATATAATTTTGAAAATAAACATTAAATTTCGAGAAAAAAGTCGTTGTGGTTTGAGAAAAAACCTGTTAAATTTCGAGAAAAAAGTCGAAATACAATTTTGAGAATAAACTCATTAAATATCGAGAACAAAGTCGTGTTTCGAGAAAACTCGTTAAATTCGGGAAAAAAGTCTAAATACAATTTTGAAAATAAACATTAAATTTCGAGAAAAAAGTCGTTATGTTTCGAGAAAAATCGTTACATTTCAAGAAAAAAGTCTAAATACAATCTTGAGAATTAACTCATTAAATTTCGAGAATAAAGTCTATGTGTTTTCGAGAAAAAAACTCGTTAAATTTTGAGAAAAAAGTCTAAACGAAATGTAGAGAATAACGCATTCGATCAGTGTTCATTCAGAGAGAAGAAGATTCGGAAACAGGAAAGAGGACGTTTTAGTCACAAGAATGCGCATTGGACATTGTTTATTAAATCAATGCCTACAAAGAATTGGTAGACATGAGAATGGAAATTGTGATAAATGTGGGTTAGCTGAAACTGTAGAACATGTGCTTATAGAGTGCGAAGCTTATGAAAGAGAGTGGTCCCAGCTAAGACACGCTTTAAAGCTACACTGTGTGATATAATTTCGAGAATAAAGTCATCGTGTTTCGAGAAAAAAAGTCTACATAATCGTGAGAATAAACTCATTAAATATCAAGAATAAAGTCGTTGTGTTTCGAGAAAAAACTCGTTAAATTTCAATTAAAAAAAGTCGAAATACAATCTTGAGAATAAACTCATTAAATATCGAGAATAAAGTCATCGTGTTTCAAGAAAAAACTCGTTAAATTTTGAGAAAAAAGTCGAAATACAATCTTGAGAATAAACTCATTACATTTCGAGAAAAAAGTCGAAATACAATCTTGAGAATAAACTCATTAAATTTCGTGTTGTTTATAATGTTGTTTATATAGGTGTACATGTGTAGTTTACATGTGTAGGTGTATTTTATCCAAAGTTACTTGCTGTGTTTTTACAACTTAGTGTTCTCGATATAGACATGCCATATAGACATGCTATCTTTGTTATACATACGGTGCAATTTACTGTACAGACAACAATGAACACGAGTCAAGTCAGCTTTATTTTTATAGAGCTTTATATAATATTTTACAGTGATTAACAGGACAGAAATGATTTATTGACACAGAACATAGCTCAATTCCTCTGGGGTTTTGATGCCAGGAAATAATCTAACCTCAAAGAAGTTAAGATAGACAGTGTAAGACTTGATTCTCCTGAGATGAGATGAAACGCACCCTGCAATAGAGCAGTAACACACCTTGGAGAGACTTACGGCTCACTTTGGCAGCTCAGAGCCGATTCTTTCTTTTGGGATTTCTTTCTTTCTTTTTAGTTGTTGCTTCTAGTGACCTAGTAACTGTTAGATGAGTGTTACCCACAATGCATTAAAATGCAAGCGCGGTTAATGCAATGTATTTTTTTTTCTTTCAATTAGTGCAATTCAACAAGCTTTTGTGTTTATCATTATTTTACTTCCATTATATTCTCTTCTTCCACTTGCACTCAGAACAATACATTCAAAACAACATCAGAATCACTCCCTATTATTAAATAAGAATCAGGAAATGTGGATAACCAGTGTATAAGCCTTTCCTCCAACAAACATAATAACTGGTCATCATCAGATTTACGATTATATCCATAAATATGAACTATACTATAAAAGTTATACTAAAACTTAAGCATATGAAGTGCCCATTTTCATGGAGCTTCTCATTTTCCCAGCACCATAAAATCACCTGCAAATGTAATTTATAGTGAAAAATGCATTAGGAGCACAGAAAGGCTTCGGGAGGGGGAATGGCCAGACTAACACACCACATGCAGTCCAGCTCAGGTTTAGATCTGACTGACCGCTCACAGAAGAAGAAACATGAGCTCTGCCCTGACTCCCTATTGCCCAAAACCTGGAGAAAGAGGATTATCTATATAAGCGCTGGTGAATAGAATATAAATATTAGCCATGTGAACAAGACTCAAGTCCCCCTTCATAGACACCAAACCAGAGAATCAGTGCTGTGTTCATATGTTAATGCTGTGATCATAATTACCTAATCTTCTGAGCAGCGCTGCAAAGTTTGCTTTTAATAACCAAAATCACTGTTTAAATATCATTTTAGTCAGAGTTTAGTTCATTTTATGTTGCACTGAAGTATGAAGCAGGAAAAGTCTCATGAAAAACTAAAGCTGTTCTTCAGATTGTGGATTAATGACAGAAATCACCGTGTGTGTGTGTTTCACCTGGAAGTGTGGAAACTGAGTTTGGCTGAAGAGGAACACGTCTTTAGTGTCGTCTCACATTCCCAGCAAGAAATGTTCTGTTCTAAACATGTTCTGAGAACATCACCATTGTTGGAACATTATGCCCTAACATAAGAAAGTGTGCACATTATGAAACAGGATAAATAAATAATAATAATAAAAAAAAAAAATCTAATAAAACTGCTCAAGATCTTAGAATAAACATAATTCTGAACATTTTAAAACATTTGTATTTGTACCATGTGTTAATGGAGATGATGATTTTGCAATTATACTGCCTGGATTAATGCTTGATTTGCTTTATATTGATGTAACCTAAGTAGTAATAATGCTTTTGCTTAAGTAGATGTATGTCTACTTAACTGTCCTGATTTTTCTAATTTGGGTCCCTTGTATGAGACCACATCCACAAAGTTGACCTCTGACCTGTCCATACTGTATTTGACCCTAATAGATTCCTGATGTGAGTTCAGGTGGGCGATAAAGGTGAGGAATTCGTCCTCTGAATGGGTCCGGACCATAGACTATAAAAAATATGGACAAAGCGTCTGTGACGTCACCCATAGACTTTCTGAAGAACGGGTTTGAAGCCGTTTATGGGGGGTATGGGCGGCGCCATCTTGGAAAGTCTTGGGAAATCCTAACCATAGACTATGCCGCCCACCTTCTAACGCAGTACTCTGGTTATCTCTGTGTATATTTTAGGCAATGAAATATGTTATAAAACACCATACTAACTCTTTTCGTTTTCATTTAAAGAAATCTTAAACATTATAGCCACACAAATGTGGTTCAGGCAACGCATATTGATTATATTCAACTGCACATAACGTTTGCCTACTTATGAAAAAACTAAATATAAAACACAAACCTGCCTCTTTTCATTTTAAATATAATATAAAAATATTAAACATTTTATGGTCCAGGCAATATGTGCATTTGTACTAAACAACAGATTTTGCAGTAAACAACATTACAGATCATCTTTGTTGTATTAAAATTTAAAATGACAAAACTCAACCCAGTCTCTTTTTGTTAAATTTCAGTTTTATCAATATTAGCCATTATAAAAGTATAAGTAAAAGGTATAAGAAGATATACAAATAAAGCAAACAATTCAGTCAAACATACAAAGTCAGCGCTCTAGTCTATACCATACATCGGTAAAGTTAAATAGCTTATAAAGTTATGAAACTTCCCCTCAGCCAAAACGATTGCCCAGGAAAAAAATTATAGATTCACGAGACCAAAAATCGCCCGTTAGATATACACAAGACGAATTATATCTCATGTTTAACCACTACAGAGACGCCAGAGTCCGCGGCATTGGCGGCAAACCTCAGAAAGTCAAGCCGATGTAAGACTGTTCCAGGCGGGGTCCATCGCGCCGAGCACCCGGTCATCGCTGGATCAACTGGATAAAATTTTCATAAATCTTTAAATAAACCACAGATTTGAGCTTTAAACAACTACATTCTCACCTGAAAATCTCTTAAAACTACATTTCATGATACAGAAACAGTAGTATTATATGTCAACTGTATTAAAAAATGGCGCTTATGTTGTCATTCTCCGTGGCGCTGCCTTGTCAGCTGTCAATCAAGCTGTCAAAGTTAACCACGCCCTTATTGTCATACATTTTATATCTAAATACGATCTAAACCAGTGGTTCTCAATTCCAGTCCTCGTGACCCACTGCTCTGCACATTTTGTATGTCTCCCTTATTTAACACACCTGAACCAGATCATCAGCTCATTAGGAGAGACTCCATGAACTGAACTGAGTGTGTCAGATAAGAGAGACGTACAAAATGTACAGAGCAGTGGGTCACGAGGACTGGAATTGAGAACCACTGATCTAAACTAACGAGTTAGAAAAAATTCACCCCCCTCACAGTTGTCAGGCACTCGGAAGCTATCGAAAAATACAATAAAAGTCCATGGGACCAACCTGTAAAAACATGAATTTATGCTGTGAAAACGGACATTTTAACATGGGGACATTTTAACAACGGACATTTTTCGATGTATTGCAGTTTTTCGCACTTCCGGGTAGGCTTCATTTTTCAGATCAGAATGTTGCCGCTTGGTCCGGACGCCCCAGACGGTCCTCCATTATCTCCTGCACAGACAATTATATAAAATAAAATCAGAATATTGTCTTGCCCTACTTTAACCCTCTGGAGTCTGAGCTGTTTTTGGGGCCCTTGAGATGTTCTGACAAGCCTGACATTTGTGCTTTTTTCAGTTGCTTATAAACATATTAATGGCAAAGGTGTAAATTCACTCTATAAAGCACAAACAGGGCTACCATAATATGTGAGCCACGTGTATGTACATGTTTTCATTTTTGAGAGAATAATGTTTATGCGTGGATATTGAAAAAACTAAAAACTAAAATTTCTGAAATAAGGCCACAAAACACATAGTAAATATGTGTCAATAAGACTTTTGACCAATGGATGTCGTCGCCTATTGTTTTTTCTTCAAAATTATGTGAAAATAGTCTTGCTTTATCGTTCAAATAAAACCATACATTGATTTAAATTGATGTAAAACAGGTTTTGCTTGGAAAGCCAATATGCGAGGGGGCGTGAACGAGGAGTGGTTTACACCTGAATTACCACCCACTCTGCATAATGATGAGCCATTCACACAGGTGTGACACTGGCTGAGCCACAATGCAAGGACAAAAGATATTTAGAAGACTTACTATATTGACCATTTAAGATTTTGCCTACATCTATCTTGTACATATGTTTTGCTATTTTATTAAAAAGGTTACAATTACAAAAATAATTACAATTTCAACAATATTTCAAGTGTACTCTTTCTTTGCAAAAAAAAAAAAAAAAAAAAAAAAAAAGATTATAGGCCTACATTTTATCTATGTATTCATTACTTTGAATATAGCCAACATTGGAACAGCTAACATCTTAGTTGATGACTTTATTTTTGACAAAAATATTAGGCTATTTTATATATAGAAATTGCTAAACAAAAGCTTATTTGATGAGGCAGTATATTCTACAGTAAAAACTGTACCCAGATCTACTAAACAAAATGTTGTCTTTCATATTTCGCCTGACTGTAAAGTTGTTTTCATGAAATATTAGGGCATATAAATGTTAGTATGCAGTTTACGTTGCTTATACAAATAGCCTACATTTTATTTCAACATATCATCTCATAGCAATACAGTTTGCTAAAACATCATCATTCGTTGACGATAGGCTTATTTACTTTAAATCCAGGAAATTTGATAATGAAAAAATTATTAAAATGAAGATACAATTGATACAAAACGAAATTCGTTTTAAAGAAAGGATTTGTACTTTCTGTTTTGAGGTCTCTGTGAAAGTTTGAAAGTCTTTTAGTGTTTTTTTTTTTAGAGCGCTCGCGTCCATAATGGAGAACTGTCACGTAATATTGTTTTTTGCCAGCTGTGGTAAACAGCGCGCATCTATGCCATTCATTCATTCATAAACAGAAACCCGAGAAGGAAAAACTTACTAGTATTCCTCAGCTCGTATTCCTCGTATTCCTCATTATTCCTCACAGCGCTGCGACGGTGTAAGCAAGTAATGTTCTGAATAAACTTGTGTTTTGGTTTTCTCGAGCTGATCCGGGGGGCGTTCACAGGATTGCGCGGATTACCTCAGCCATTTGCGTTTGAATAGCGCGCGCTCTCCGTGGGCGTGTCACATTACATTTGAATTAGCTCTAATGAGGTGGACTGGAATAGCTCTCTTTTAATACAGATTTCACAAGATGAGAATATTTGTTTTTTATATAAATTACTTCATTTAAAAGAAGAGAATTCAAGCTTCATAAAGACATATATCACGTGTATGTGTGAGAAGTATTCATTGAGTTATGGTTCATTTTCGGACGCGTTTCAGAATGGTCTTCACTGACAGAGAGAAGGCAGAACTCGCATCACGTTTATTTTTCTTTATTTGGCAAAAAGCACAACACTTTGTTTTTATTGTGAGTATACACAAAAATAATACACATTTAATAGAATCGATTGATGTATGAAACTTGCTTGTAATATCAAAGTCAACAGAGCAAAATGAATTTCTTTTGAACTGAACTGAAAAAAAGCGAGCCTATCGCGCCGGCGCGATTGTCGACCTCAGGGGGTTAAAATCTTCTTCTGGGAGCAACGGTATGCTGTAACCCAGCTGAGAGATTTTTTTGTTTAGAGCCCCCAAATTCGCCTTATGGTTTCCCGGCAACGCCCGATCAAAATTGATCAGGGGAACATAAATATTCGCCCCCGGAAAAGTGGTTTTGGCTGCCTCCACCAATTTATCCAGAATCTTTCCCAGGGCTGTTATGTTGCTATTACCCCGGTCATTCAGGCCAAAAGCAAGAACTACATGCTCAGTATTCCCAGTCGTCCTTGTCCTATGCTTGATAATGTTGTATCCATCCACTATTGTGGCCCCCGGGAAACTATGGACCTCGATGTCCCATGCCTCTGTCCTTGGTAGGCGACTCAAATTTGAGGCCCCCACAAACAATACCGGGTTGACCGGGGCCAAGGACCAACTCCTGGCCTTCTCCCTACCTTCATGATTTACGTGGATGCTCCATCGTGGAGCCTCCAATCCCGAGGATATCGAAGGCCTATCCTTATCCTTATCTCTATCCCCCACCTCTTCCTTCTTCCTCTGGGGAGCCCCTGGACTTTCCTGGTCCTCCGACCCCTCTCCAGAAATAAGCCAGTCCAAGGCCCCTTCCTCCACCTCAATAACCTGAGGGCTCCCCTCCATTTTTTCCTTCTCCCGAGGTATCTGATAAGGAGTCAGGGCCGGCAACGTCGCCACAGCCTTGCTTGTGCTGGGGCCCCAACCTTTCTTCGCCTTCGGAATCTTCTCCCCCATACCCTCGGCTGCAGGTGCTACTGTGGGTGCTACTGTGGGTGCTACTGGGGATACCGGTCCCTGAGGTCGGTCCACCTCCATGGGGACCGCTTCGCCCTGTTCCCCCTGCTCCCCCTGCTCCCCCTGCTCCCTCTGCTCCCGCTGTCCCTGTTCCGGTCCCGGTTCCCGCGGGAATTCAGGTCTGGCTTCAACATCCGGGCCCACACCCATCTCTTCTCCTAACTTCTCCTCAGACCTTCTTCTTGACATCAAGGTTTTAACCACATTCCAGGCCCGTCGAATGGTCTGCTCCCTCAACCTCTTGTACCTTCTTCGGGTCCATCTTATAGCCACTTGCCATGCTTCCTTCCAGTCAACACCCGGACTTGCCATTATCTCCTTCCCTGTCCTCCTTAGGGCCCCCTGATAATGTTCCTCCATTATCGTTAACCCGGTCTGGAGCCACTCATTAGTGTTATCCTGTTGCCTGCATTCGATTCTGGCCGACTGGAAGGCCGGCTGGACCTTTTTTGCCTGGGCCGCCAGCCTCGCCAGTCTACCCGGCGGGCCCTCCCGGCCGCCATTTAAAACCTGTTCGCCCCAGGTAACCTTCCCTGCGTGCTGTCCAAGTGGACCCAGGGGGGCTGGATACGTACCGCTCTCCCAAGCAACCCTTCGTTAACACCGCAAGGTATCCAGGTTACTCGAGAAAAGCCTGCGGGGAATGGTCTGATGGATATTGATCCAGACATTAACACCATCAGGTGTATTATCCATAGAATTGATAAAGTAATACCCAACACAATCCGGTGTATTCTCCATTGCGTTGGGATGGGTAGGTTTAGGGAAAGAATGGATGTAGGCCCAGATTCAAATTGATAGATCAATGCCAACCACAATCAAGTGTATTATCCATAGGGGTGGGATTAGGGAAAGAATAGATGTAGGCCCAGATCTACATTGGTAGATCAATGCCTACCACAATCAGGTGTATTATCCATAGGGGTGGAATGGGTAGGTGTAGGCCCAGATCCAAATTGATAGATCAATGCCAACCACAATCAAGTGTGTTATCCAAAGGGGTGGGATGGGTAGGTTTAGGGAAATAATAGGTGTAGGCCCAGATCCAAATTGATAGATCAATGCCAACCACAATCAAGTGTGTTATCCATAGGGGTGGGATGGGTAGGTTTAGGGAACGAATAGATACAGGCCTTGATCTCCATGGGTAGGTTTTAGGGAAAGGATAGGTGCAGGCCTAGATCCTCCTGGGTAGGTTTTAGGGAAGGGATAGGTACAGGCATAGATCCCCCTGGGTAGGTTTTAGGGAAAGGATAGGTGCAGGCCTAGATCCCCCTGGGTAGGTTTTAGGGAAGGGATAGGTACAGGCATAGATCCCCCTGGGTAGGTTTTAGGGAAGGGATAGGTACAGGCCTAGATCCCCCTGGGTAGGTTTTAGGGAAGGGATAGGTACAGGCCCAGATCCAAATTGATAGAGCAGTATCAAACACAATCAGGTGTCTTATCCAGCAACTGCCCTGGGTAAGTTTAGGGAAGGAATAGGTGCAGGCCTAGCTCCAAATTAATAGAAGCGTGCTAAACACCATCAAATGAATTATCCATAGACCGCCATGAGTAGATGCAGACCTAGATTCAAATTGGTAAAGTAACTCCAAACACCATCCGGCGTAGATAAATCTAAGCACAACCAGGTACACTATCCTGAGAATTAGTATGGAAAAGCTCAGAACAGAACTTTTTATAAAAGGGCTCAGATTGAGAAGTGATTCCTGTAACCATTTTTCCAAAATCATTCCCCCATCATCATATCTTGCCCTTATTTAAAAAACCTTCCTCCCATAAGAATCTTCTCCGTGTGTGAGAACTTAACTTTTTCCCTGTCTAAGATCCAATCCTCCAAATTGTGTCCGATATCAAGAAAAACGATGAAAGATGAACCAGAAGTTGCTGAACCTGTTAAGGAACAACACCTCCCTAAGGGCCGGTTTGGGCCCGTATTCATCCTCCTCATCCGGCCCCCACCCCAACCCAGTGAGTCAGAGAGGGGCCGGAGAGGGTGTTTTTATGGTTTCTTCAATCCAACCGATTCTCCCTACTATGTCACTGATATCTCTCTCCTCTCATTAAGACCATTTGGGGTCCAGGTTCCTAATTTCCCAATCCAAATGTATTCCTTGTACAATCTGTGTCTCAAAGTCCACTTCGGGTTATGTTCCAATCCTCTTATCCTCAACTTCTGCAGTCCATGTTGTTTGAAATGTTCAATCAATACTCTCCTGCTGACATTCCAGACCCCCTTCCGGATCACATATCTATGCTGATATAAACGGGTCCTAATGGAATTCTTTGTCTGACCAACATACTGCTTGCCACACCGGCTACATTGAATCCCATAAATACAGTTCATCGTTTTCAAAGAAATTTTGGGGAGAAAAAAACTCCCTCGGTTGTCCCCGAGCTTTGATAATCCGAGGTCTATTTATTGCTGGCGGTTTCTTCCTTTTTGCCTAGGAAGCCAGCTATGAACCAGCAAATCTCGCAAGTTCGTGCTCCTCCTGTAGGCTGCAAGGAGAGTAATATCCTGACCTTCCGGGATGTCTACCAATGTCTCCTCGAAATTATTCTTTATTAAGCCTCACCGCCTCTGGAGTATACGGAAAAATGGCCGGAACTAGAACCTTACCTGTTCCCGCTTTGGACCTGCTCTCTGGTTTCACCTGCAAACCAACAGTGTTCTTTATAAATCCCTCTAAGCCACGATCTAGAATAACCTCTTGCCCGAAACGCACAAAACAACGTGCGTTTAGCTTCCTGAAAGTCATTCTCCCTTGAACAAATTCTCTTAAATCTGAGGAGCTGAGATAACACTATACCTCTAAATGTATGTCTTGGATGATAACTCTGATGATGCAATAGGGCATGGGTATCTGTCTCCTTAAAGAACACCTTAAAATCCAACTGACCCGTAGAAAGAAAATACGGTCCCTTATATACCGTTGTATCCAGGAACTCAATAGCCTGTTTGTTAACCACCGCTTGTACCTTAATCGAGGCATGATGCGCATTAAATACCCTCAAAAAAGTTTCAAAGTCCTGTTTACTATGACTCCACACCCGCCAGACATCATCCAAAAACCGTAAGTATGATAAGGGAATCTTCTCACACTTGGGGAAGACAGTCTCCTCCCATTGGGCCATGTAAATATTTGCATATGCTGGTGCAAACCTCTTCCCCATGGCTGTCCCCTTAATCTGTAGGAAAAACTCCCCCTCGAACTCAAAATCATTACAGGTCAAACTCAATTCCAGGAGTTCTAGGATTGCTTCATCTGGTCGAGAGGCATCAGGATACCGTGAAAATCAGTCCCGTACTGCCTTCAGCCCCAAAGGGGTCTCAATGTTAGTGTAAAGACTCTCTACATCCAATGAAAACAAAATTGCCCCTGGTGGCACTCTCAGACTCTTCACTTTATCCAGAAAGTCATAAGTGTCCCTAATATAACTAGAATATCTAGTAGATAAGGGATTCAAGTAAAAATCAATAAATTCCGCAATCCTATGACTCTCACTTCCACTTCCACAATCTATTGGACGACCCGGAGGCTTGAAGGGATTAAGCCATTTCTCCCTAGGCTTGTGAACCTTCGGCAATAAATAAAACCGTCTGGGTCTAGGTGTAACTTCCCCCAATAGGTAATTTGCCAGTCATCTGCTAATAAAACCTGTCATCTCTAAAACATCCACTACCCCTTCAATGCGAGGCACTGATTCCATAAAAATGGGAGCTGTTAACTTACGATTAAAGGAACTGTCCGTCAACTGTCTTTGTCCTTCCTGTACATAACGCGCTCTATCCATAATGACCACTGTGCTCCCCTTGTCTGCCGGTTTAATCACAATATCACAAATGGAGATCAACTCCCCTAGAGCTTCGACCTCTTCCGGGGGCAAATTCTGTCTCGGAGTCCATGCTCCCGATAAGGCTCTCTGGACCCCCTCCACGTTTCTGTCAAAAAAGTCCCATACTTCCCCTGGTAACTGCTGGGGCCGGGGCACCCAGCCCGATCTCTCACAAAAAGGCAAAATTTGAACCTCTCTCTCCTCCCTAGGGCCAAAAAACACTGCTCTCTGTACCTTGGCATGGAAATGACCCAAGTCCGCCAGAAGAGACCCCCTATCAGCCTCCTTCATTAAATGGGAAGGAATAAAGGATAAACCCCTATCCAATAGGTTAACCTGTGCCGCTGTCAATTGAAAACTCTGGGACAAGTTTATTACAAAATGCCCTTTTATTTTTGTATTATTTTTTACTGGACCTTTGAAATAATACTCGGGGCCCTGGCGGAATGGCCTCTTTAAACATTTAAATGACCCTGCCAATGGCGCAGGATCGCCCGCGCCGTTGCTGGCGTCCAATGGATCCTGTCCTCTCCCACCTTGAACTGCCCCTCCGGGAGAAGAGGAATGCTGTACCCTAACTCCAAAATGACCTTATTGAGTGCTCTCAGGTTGGACCTCTGATTCCCTGGCAGGGCCTGATCAAAATTGATCAAGGGGACATGAATCTTTGCCCCTGGGAATGCCGCCTTGGTCGCCTCCACCAGTTTCCCCAAGATCCTCCCCACGGCCGTTGTGTAACCGTTATGCCGGTCGTTCAGACCGAACGCCAAGACCACCTGCTCCGTCACTCCCGTCCCCTTGGTCCTGTGTTTTAAAATAGTATATCCATCCGTTATTGTGGCCCCAGGAAAGCTATGCACTTCTAATTCCCACGCCTCCGTTCTAGGCAAACGGCTAAGATTTGAAGCTCCCACCAATAAAATGGGGTTCACCGGGACCAAGGACCACTTCCTGGCATTGTCCCTCCCCTCATGGTTGATATGGATACATTGTAGAGCCTCTTTACGTTCTGCCCCCGGAGGCCTCCCTTCCTTCTCTACTTCTACTACTTGAGGAACCGTTATTGGCCCTTCCTGGACCCCTGACTCTTCTGAAAAGAGCCACTCCAGGGTCCCTTCCTCCCCCTCAATAACTGGCGGACTCCCCTCCGACCTCTGCTTCTGAGGCTGGAATGGAGTCAGGGATGGCAGGGATGGCCCTGCCTTACTACTTGGGCCCAACCCTTTCCTTGCTCTTGGTGTTCTTGGGACTTTTCCTTCTTTTTCGGCTCCCAAAGGGATCCCCCTCCCTCTGTTCCACCCTCTCCTGCAGGTGTTACCGGGGATGCCGCCCCCAGAGGTTGGTCCACCTCCAGAGGTTGGTCCACCTCCATGGGGACCGCCACCACTTCCCCCTGCACCTGCTGGCTCTGTTCCTGCGAGGGCTCTGGCCCGGTTTCGGCCTCGGGGTCCCCACTTGTGCCCTCCCCTGCCTCTTCCTCAGGCTTTTTTCTGGACATGAGGGTCTTAACCAATCTCCAGGCCCGCTGTACAGTCTCCTCCCTCATCCTCCTAACTGCCACCTGCCAGGCCTCCTTCCAGTCCACACCCGGTCTATCCCCTACGTCCCTACTCACCTTCCGCAGGGCCCCCTGGTAGTGTTCCTCGAGAATCATAAGGCCATTCTGCAACTATTCGTTTGCGTTGTTCTCTAGCCTACACTCGGTCCTTGCTGATGCAAAGGCCGGCTGGACCTTCTTCGCCTGCGCCGCCAATTTGGTCAGCCTTCCGGGTGGGCCGCCCTCCCGACCCTCCCGACCCTCTTCCACCTCTACATTACAGTGGAACAGCTTAAGGAAAGCATACAATGTTCGAACTGAGCTCCTGAACCCCGGATCTCCTGCCGTCTTCTTTCCTTCATGCTTCCCTCCATTCCTGGCCCCATATCTCCTTCCTCCAAAATCCCTGGACTCATTGTCCCGTCTCCTTCCCCCAGCATCTCTCCTAAGAGATCTCCAGCCCGATCTCTCACAAAAAGGCAGAATCTGAACATCCGTCTCCTCCATAGGGCCAAAAAATACCGCTCTCTGTACTTTGGCATGGAACTGACCCAAGTCCGCCAGAAGAGACCCCCTATCAGCCTTTTTCACTAAATGGGAAGGAATAAAGGATAACCCTCTGTCCAATAGACTAACTTGTGCTGATGTCAATTGAAAACACTGAGACAAATTAATCACCGAATGCTTTTTATTTTTTAACTCATTTTTAACTCCCACCGGCAGGATCCCATGCACCCTACATTGAGGTTCAAAGATCAGCGGATGCACAAGCTTCCACCAATCCTCTCCCCCCGAGAGAGTGAAGGAAGGAAAAAAAACAGCTGAACAGATCAAAATCCTTACCACAAGGATGAATCCGTCAATCGCTGATACCACCAGATGGCGCATCTACCAATTTTTTTTTTTAATTTTTATATTACTCCCGGTTCCTGCTCAAAACCAATGTAATTTGACCATCCCTATCAGAAATGAAAATAAGCGATCCCTTTAATAAACACTCGCCACATTAGCTAATCTTTCTTTTTAACTAATCCATCTTTCTTTTTTCTTTTTTACTAACTAATCTTTCTTTCTTTCTTTCTTTCTTTCTTTCTTTCTTTCTTTCTTTCTTTCTTTCTTATCAATTTTTCCTTCTCTCTTACTAATCTATCTTTCTTTCTAACTAACCAGTCTTTCTTTCTTTCATTCTAACTAATCTATTTTCTTTCTTTCTTTTTAACTAATCCATTTTTCTTTCTTTCTAACTAATCCATCTTTCTTTCTAACTAACTAATCCACCATTCTTTCTTTCTACCTAATCTTTTCTTTCTTTCTTTCTTTCTTTCTTTCTTTCTTTCTTTCTTTCTTTCTTTCTACCTAACCTTTTTCTTTATTTTTTCTTTCATTCTTTCTTTCTACCTAATCTTTCTTTCTTTCTTTCTTTCTTTCTTTCTTTCTTTCTTTCTTTCTTTCTTTCTTTTTATTCTTTCTTTCTTTCTTTCTTTTTATTCTTTCTTTCTTTCTACCTAATCTTTCTTTATTTTTTCTTTCATTCTTTTTCTTTCTTTCTTTCTTTCTTTCTTTCTTTCTTTCTTTCTTTCTTTCTTTCTTTCTTTCTTTCTAATCTTTTCTTTCTACCTACCTCTTTCTTTCTTTCTTTCTTTCTTTCTTTCTTTCTTTCTTTCTACCTAATCTTTTTCTTTCTTTATTTTTTCTTTCATTCTTTCTTTCATTCTTTTTATTCTTTCTTTCTTTCTACCTAATCTTTCTTTATTTTTTCTTTCTTTCTTTCTAACTAATCTTTCTTTCTTGCTTTCTTTCTAACTAATCTGTCTTTTTTTCATTCTTTCATTCTAACTAATCTCTCTCTTTTTTCTTTCATTCTTTCTTACTAATCTTTCTAACTTTTTTTTCTTTCTAACTAATCTTTCTTTCTTGCTTGCTTTCTAACTAATCTATCTTTCTTTCTCTTTCTTTCTAACTAATCATTCTTTCTTTTTCTTTCTAACTAATCTTTTTTCTTTCTTTCTAACTAATCTTTCTTTCTTTCTTTCTTTCTTTCTAATATCTCTTTCTTTCTAACTAATCTTTCTTTCTTTCTAACTAATCTTTTTTCTTTCTTTCTAACTATTCTTTCTTTCTAACTAATTTATCAATCAAAATTTAAACTACTTTAAACTTCAAACTACTTAAAACTTCTAACTTCTTCAAACTCTCTGGTCCGGCTTTCTCAAGCCAACTTAAAGTTTGTCTCAACAAACTTTTTTTTCTAGTTAAGTTGGCTTGAGAAAGCCAACTTACTGAAATCCTATTTAAACTTATTATTAAGTTGGCTTGAGAAAGCCAACTTACTGAAATCCTATTTAAACTTATTATTATTATTATTATTATTCTTCTGACCCAAAATTTTCTGACACTAACTCCTCCTAGAGCTTTAACTCTACAAACTCCAAACTCGGGTCAGACTTTCAGACTGTTCTGACTTGGTGTGCTATATCTTTTCAGACTGATTTGAATTTCAGTTTTCTTAAAAATTAATATTAACCCCTTAACGCCCACTGTCGCGAATTTGCAACAAACCCCTTCCATTCAGACTGCGGGCGAGATCGCGTGTGTTTTCCCCCAATGCCTGTTTGTGCACATTCGATACATACCCAGGAACATTTTGCACGCACTGGTTTCTCGTAGGAGCGGTCGGATTGGGAACTACATCCGGTTCACCGAAGCTAATATTTTGGTTTGCAAAATCCGCATATCAAGGGCGCAAATGTGGAGAAATTGACCAAAATAAGTTAAGTTGTGCTAAGATAAAAATATGTACCAGCTTATTGATTGCTTCTATAGCTATGTTATTCATATAGACTTCATATGACGAATATTTTTTACGTACTTTGTAGATTTCTGTTTGTAGCAAATTTGCGACATTGGGCCATAACGGCTGGATTGGGCTAATGGCTACATATTATAATAATGCTGTATTTAGATGGTTTCAGCCCAAAAAAAATTTTTTTTTTTCTTTTTTTTTTTTTTTCTCACAAAAAATAGCATGTTAGGATATAACACTATAAGAATATATAATGTATGCACTGGAGAAACAAGGAAAGAGTTAAACAGAGTGTAACATAGAATGTATAAAAACTACTGTCATACTGTCAATGTTAGGGAGTAGGAGAGTGTTTTGTTTCTTGCTGTTGTCAAGATTCATTAATTTGTCAATTAAAGTTTATAAGTTCTAACAACTTTGTGCCATGAATAAAATCTACATACCTGAGATGGGAAAATGTGTTTTATTAATTTTACCATTTTGTAAAAAAAATTACCCTAAATGCCTGTTGTCGCAAATTTGCAACATACCAAAATTTCTATTTATTTGTTGTGCAAAAGTGAAATTGATAATCTCAACATTATTTACCATCTACTTAAAGGCAAAAACACACATAATTAATTTTTTTATATACAGCTATATAAATTCAGGCGTTAAGGGGTTAAAAATCATAAAAATCCCATAGACTTACATTGCAGAGTGCTCAAATTGAGCCAAGACTATGGTGGCCCATTAGTGTACAAGCCAAAAACTCAAATCTAAACTCCCTGAAGCCCTAGACTCAATTAAACTTAATCTATCTATATTCAAACCTTATCTATCTATCTATCTATCTATCTATCTATCTATCTATCTATCTATCTATCTATCTATCTATCTATCTATCTATCTATCTATCTATCTATCTTCAAACCCTATCTATCTATCTATCTATCTATCTTACTAATCTATCTATCTTACTAATCTATCTATCTATCTATCTATCTTACTAATCTATCTATCTTTCTAACTAACTTATCTATCTATCTTTCTTTCTTTCTAACTAATCTATCTATCTTTCTAACTAACTTATCTATCTTTCTTACTAATCTATCTATCTTTCTAACTAACTTATCTATCTTTCATTCTTTCTTACTAATCTATCTATCTTTCTAACTAACTGATCTATCTTTCTTTCTTTCTTACTAATCTATCTATCTTTCTAACTAACTGATCTATCTTTCTTTATTTTTTACTAATCTATCTATCTTTCTAACTAACTTATCTATCTTTCTTTCTTTTTATCTAATCTATCTTTTTAACTAACTGATCTATCTTTCTTTCTTACTAATCTATCTATCTTTCTAACTAACTGATCTATCTTTCTTTATTTCTTACTAATCTATCTATCTTTCTAACTAACTTATCTATCTTTCTTTCTAACTAATCTTTCTAACTAACTTATCTATCTTTCTTTCTTACTAATCTATCTATCTATCTTTCTAACTAACTTGTCTATCTATCTTTCTTTCTTTCTAACTAATCTATCTATCTTTCTAACTAACTTATCTATCTATCTTTCTTTCTTTCTAACTAATCTATCTATCTTTCTAACTAACTTATATATCTTTCTTTTCAACTAATCTATCTATCTTTCTAACTAACTTATCTTTCTTTCTTTCTTTCTTACTAATCTATCTATCTTTCTAACTAACTAACTAACTTATCTATCTTTCTTTCTTACTAATCTATCTTTCTAACTAACTTATCTATCTTTCTTTCTTTTTAACTAATCTATTCTTCTAACTAACTTATCTATCTTTCTTTTCTTTCTTTCTAACTAATCTATCTATCTTTCTAACTAACTTGTCTATCTTTCTTTCTTACTAATCTATCTATCTTTCTAACTAACTTATCTTTCTTTCTTTCTTTCTTTCTTTCTTTCTAACTAATCTATATATCTTTCTAACTAACTTATCCATCTTTCTTTCTTACTAATCTATCTATCTTTCTAACTAACTTATCTATCTTTCTTTCTTTCTTTTTAACTAATCTATCTTTCTAACTAACTTATATCTTTCTTTCTTTTTTTCTTTATTTGTTTTTAATTAATCTATCTATCTTTCTAACTAACTTATCTATCTTTATTTATTTCTTTTTAACTAATCTATCTATCTTTCTAACTTATATATCTATCTTTCTTTCTTTCTTTCTTTATTTCTAACTAATCTATCTATCTTTCTATCTAACTTATCTATCTTTCTTTCTTTTTACCTAATCTATCTTTCTAACTAACTTATCTATCTATCTTTCTTACTAATCTATCTATCTATCTTTCTAACTAACTTATCTATCTATCTTTCTTACTAATCTATCTATCTATCTTTCTAATTAACTTATCTATCTTTCTTTATTACTAATCTATCTATCTTTCTAACTAACTAACTTATGTATCTTTCTTTCTTTTTAACTAATCAATCTATCTTTCTAACTAACTTATCTATCTTTCTTTCTTTTTAACTAATCTATCTTTCTAACTAACTTATCTATCTTTCTTACAAATCTATCTATCTTTCTAACTAACTTATCTATCTTTCTTTATTACTAATCTATCTATCTTTCTAACTAACTAACTTATGTATCTTTCTTTCTTTTTAACTAATCAATCTATCTTTCTAACTAACTTATCTATCTTTCTTTCTTTTTAACTAATCTATCTTTCTAACTAACTTATCTATCTTTCTTACAAATCTATCTATCTTTCTAACTAACTTACCTATCTTTCTTTCTTGTTAACTAATCTATCTATCTTTCTAACTAACTTATCTATCTTTCTTTTTAACTAATCTATCTATCTTTCTAACTTATCTATCTTTCTTTCTTTCTTTTTAACTAATCTATCTATCTTTCTAACTAACTTATCTATCTTTCTTTTTCATTCTAACTAATCTATCTTTCTTTCTTTCTAACTAATCTATCTTTCTTTCTTTCTAACTAACCAATCCATCTTTCTTTCTTTCTTTCTTTCTAACTAATCCATCTTTCTTTCTTTCTAACTAATATATCTTTCTTTCTTTCATTCTAACTTTCTTTCTAACTTTCTTTCTAATTAATCTATCTTTCTATCTAATTGTTATTTCTAACTAATCTATCTATCTTTCTTTTGTTTCTTTCTTTCATTCTTTCTCTTTCTTTCTTTCTTTCTTTCTTTCTTTCTTTCTTTCTTTCTATCTTTCTAACTAATCTATCTATTTATCCTTGTATATAATCTATCTTTCTTTCTTTCTAACTAATCCATCTTTCTTTCTTTCTTTCTTTCTTTCTTTCTTTCTTTCTTTCTTTCTAACTAATCAATCTTTTTTCTTTCTCTCTTACTAATCTATCTTTCTTTCTAACTAATCAGTCTTTTTCTTTCATTCTAACTAATCAGTCTTTCTTTCTTTCTTTTTAACTAATCCACCTTTCTTTCTAACTAATCCACCATTCTTTCTTTCTTTCTTTCTTTCTTACTTTCTTTCTTTTTAACTAATCCATCTTTCTTTCTAACTAATCCACCATTCTTTCTTTCTTTCTTTCTTTCTTTCTTTCTTTCTTTCTTTCTTTCTTTCTTTCTTTCTAATATATCTTTCTTTTTAACTAATCCTTCTTTCTTTCTTTCTTTCTTTCTTTCTTTCTTTCTTTCTTTCTTTCTTTCTTTCTAATCCATCTTTCTTTCTAACTAATCTATCTTTCTAACTAATCTATCTATTTATCCTTGTATCTAATCTATCTTTCTTTCTTTCTAACTATTCCATCTTTCTTTCTTTCTTTCTAACTAATCAATATTTTTTCTTTCTCTCTTACTAATCTATCTTTATTTCTAACTAATCAGCCTTTTTCTTTCATTCTAACTAATTAGTCTTTCTTTCTTTCTTTCTTTCTTTCTTTCTTTCTTTCTTTCTTTCTTTCTTTCTTTCTATCTAATCCATCTTTCTTTCTAACTAATTAGTCTTTCTTTCTTTTTAACTAATCCATCTTTCTTTCTTTCTAACTAATCCATCTTTCTTTTTCATTCTAACTAATCTATCTTTCTTTCTTTCTAACTAATCTATCTTTCTTTCTTTCTAAATAACCAATCCATCTTTCTTTCTTTCTAACTAATCCATCTTTCTTTCTTTCTAACTAATCCATATTTCTTTATTTTTAACTAACTAATCCTTTCTTTCTTTCTTTTTTCTTTCTAACTAATCAATCTTTCTTTCTTTCTAACTAATCTATCTTTCTTTTTAACTAACTAATCTATCTTTCTTTTTAACTAACTAATCCATCTTTCTTTTTTTCTAACCAATCCATCTTTCTTTCTTTCTAACTAACTAATCCATCTTTCTTTCTTTCTTTCTTTCTTTCTTTCTTTCTTTCTTTCTTTCTTTCTTTCTTTCTTTCTTTCTTTCTTTCTTTCTTTCTAACTAATCTTTCTTTTTTCTTTCTAACTAATCTATCCAGCTTGCTTTCTTTCTAACTAACTAATCCACCGTTCATTCATTCTTTCATTCTAGCTAATCTGTCTTTCTTTCTTACTAATCCATCTTACTTTCTTACTAATCCATCTTTCTTTCTTTCTTTCTTTCTTTCTTTCTTTCTTTCTTTCTTTCTTTCTTTCTTTCTTTCTTTCTTTCTACCTAATCCTTTCTTTCTTTCTTTCTAACTAATCTTTCTAACTAATATTTCTTTCAAACTTTTCTTTCTTTCTTTCTTTCTTTCTTTCTTTCTTTCTTTCTTTCTTTCTTTCTTTCTTTCTTTCCTTCTTTCCTTCTTTCTTTCTAACTAATCTGTCTTTCTTTCTAATCCATCTTTCTTTCTTTCTAACTAACTAATCCATCTTTCTTTCTTTCTTTCTTTCTTTCTTTCTTTCTTTCTTTCTTTCTTTCTTTCTTTCTTTCTTTCTACCTAACCTTTTTCTTTCTTTCTTTCTTTCTTTCTTTCTTTCTTTCTTTCTTTCTTTCTTTCCTTCTACCTAATCTTTTTCTTTCTTTCTAACTAATCTTTCTTTCTTTCTAATATTTCTTTCTTTCTAACTAATCTTTCTTTTTCTTTCTAACTAATCTTTTTTCTTTCTTTCTAACTATTCTTTCTAACTAATTTATCAATCAAAATTTAAACTACTTTAAACTTCAAACTACTTCAAACTTCTAACTACTTCAAACTTCTAATTTCTTTAAACTTCTTCAAACTCTCTGGTCCGGCTTTCTCAAGCCAACTTAAAGTTTGTCTCAACAAACTTTTTTTTCTAGTTAAGTTGGCTTGAGAGAGCCAACTTACTGATATTGTACTTAAACTTATTAAGTTGGCTTGAGAGAGCCAACTTAGTGATATTGTACTTAAACTTATTATTATTAAGTTGGCTTGAGAGAGCCAACTTTCTGATATTGTACTTAAACTTATTATTATTATTAAGTTGGCTTGAGAGAGCCAACTTAGTAATATTGTACTTAAACTTATTATTATTATTATTATTCTTCTTACTAAAAATTTATCCCCTATCTCCTCCTAGAGCTTTAACTCTACATACTCCAAACTCGGCTCAGACCTTCAGACTATTCTGACTCGAGTTGCTTTATCTTTTCAGACTGATCGGACTTACGGTTTTCCTAAAAATGCCGATCAAAACTCGGAAAAACTCCCATTGACTTGCATTGGGGAGTTCTAAAAAATTCAAATCTAGATTCAAACTGACCAACCGACAAAAATTTAAATCTAAACACCTTGAAGACTTATTCAAACTGCCGTTCTATATACTATATAAGCCATTGAGACTCAATTAAACTAATAAACTCATCTATCTATCTACTTCAAACTATTTTAAACTTTAAACTACTTTAAACTTCAAACTAAATTAAACTTCAAACTAATATAAACTTTAAACTACTTTAAACTTCAAACTTAAGCTTTAACTCATTTAAACTTATAAACTGTAAACTCATTTAAACTTATAAACTGTAAACTAATTTAAACTTATAAACTCAAAACTCATTTAAACTTATAAACTAAACTCAAAAACTTGTACACTTATAAACTCTAAACTCATAAACTCTGAGTGTGTGTGTGTGTGTAAACACACACACACACACACACTCTAAACTCATTTAAACAAACTCTAAACTCATTTAAACTTATAAACGCAAAACTCAAAAACTCGTAAACTACTTTAAACTTCAAACCACTTTAAACTTCTTAAGTTTAAAGCTCCCAGCTCCCAAGCAACTCCATAGCAACCAAACTTGAGTACCCTAGCAACCGTTTTACAAGACCTATATCTCTGCATCAGAACATCGTATAGAGATGAGGTTTGGCTCTTTTGACTCATGCTAGCAAACAGCACTTCCAACATGCTACACATGCTAGCAGTGAATAGCTACATGCTAATAGCAATTAGTTAAGTGCTAAATCATGCCAAGATCATGCTAAGAACTCTATAAAAACTCCATAGTAACCATCTGTAACAACTACCAACCACCTAGTAACACCATAGCAACCGCCCAGAATACCTTAGTAACCGCCTAGCAACACCATAACAACCACCCAGAACACCCTAGCAACCACCCAGAATACCCTAGCAACTGCCTAGCAACACCATAGCAACAACCCAAAACACCCTAGCAACCCACTAGAAAACCCCCAACAACTTTTTAACTGTAAACTACTTTAAACTTCAAACTGATTTAAACTTTAAACTAATTTAAACGTTAGACTAATTTAAACTTCAAACTAATTTAAACTTCAAACTAATTTAAACTTCAAACTAATTTAAACTTCAAACTAATTTAAACTTTAAAGTAATTTAAAATTTAAACTAATTTAAACTTTAAACTAATTTAAACTTTAGACTAATTTAAACTTTAAACTAATTTAAGCTTCAAACTAATTTAGACTTTAAACTATTTTAAACTTCTAACTAATTTGAACTTTAAACTAATTTAAACTTCAAACTACTTTAAACTCCAAACTGCTTTAAACTTCTTCAAACTTTCTGGTCCAGCTTTCTCAAGCCAACTTAAAGTTTGTCTCGACGAACTTTTTAATCTAGTTATTAGGGGCCAAGCCCCGAAGGGGCTATGGCACCTATTGTATCTGTTAGTTTTCTTATTATTATTATTATTATTATTCTTCTTCCTCCTCTTGAAGTCTATGGCAGCCCTATGAACCATACATAGGAAAATGATGAAATTTGGCACACTTGTAGTGATGGTAATGAAAAGTAATTGTAGCAATTTTTGAGTCTCTAGGTCCAACTCTATAGCGCCACCAGCAGTTCAAAAATTCAACATTGAAATGGTTATAACTTTTGAACCCTTTGATCTAGAAAAATGAAACTTAGTACACCTGATTCATCTCATCATGCTGATTAGAACCAATATCTTACATTAAGACTCCGCCCATTACAGTAGTGGCCATTTTGAAAAGTACAGTATGCAGTTTTTTTGCTACTCCTCCTTCAAAATTGGTCTAATTTTGTCCAAACATGTACTCAAATGATCTTCGGACTGAGCCGCATAAAAGTACTGTCCCCGATTTTTTTTATTCTTCTCTGATCAAAAGTTATGACGTCGCAAACTTAACGAGGTCGACCCAAAATTGGTTCAGAAGCTATAGCTCGGCCAAACTTTGATCAATCGAAACGAAAATTGGTACACTTCATCGGAAGCATGATCTGAGGTTCCATGCCAAAGTTGGGAACAGCGCCACCTACGGGTCATGAGATATGGAAAATGCATATTTTGGCCAATAACTTATGAACAGTTTGTCAGAAAATTATAAACTTGGTGTCTATCGATTCCTTGGGTCATGACAAATCCGTGGATATCGATTTTGCCATGATGGGATGTACCACGTGTCCGCCATTTTGAATGATGTCATAATTTGCAATATCTTTTAAACTATTTGAAATTTCTTCACCAAATTTGGTATGGATCATCATTAGCATGGCCCGAAGGTACCTGAGAAATTTGATCACAGCGCCACCTAGTGTTCCAGAGATATCATTGTTTTTTGAAAAAACGCTTATAACTTTTGCTAACATTGCTTGAAATTTGATTTCTTTATGTCAATATATTCCTTGGCTTATGCCGATTTCAACGATATCTCATATGTTATTTATCAACAATGTGACTGGCCGCCATATTGGAGTGAATGTAAAACAGTTTTTTCGCTACTCCTCCTTCAAAATTGGTCTAATTTTGTCCAAACATGTACTCAAATGATCTTCGGACTGAGCCGCATAAAAGTACTGTCCCCGATTTTTTTGCTATACTGGAAAAAAAAAGTTATGATGTCGCAAACTTAATGAGGTCAACCCATAATTGGTTCAGAGGCTGTAACTTGTGAACAGTTTGTCACAAAATCATAAAATTGGTGTCTATCGATTCCTTGCGTCATGTCGAATCTGAGGATATCTATTTTGCCAGCATTGGATGTACCACATCATAAGCTATATTAGCATTAAGTTAGCTTAGCATGCTAATCTCGTTAACATGATTTTGTGTGCTCATTCACACACTGAAGCCTCTCCTCTGCAGCTTTGTAAAACATGTCCTCTGGGTGGCGCAAGTGGTTCAACCATGCGTCATGAATCCCGAACCATTGTGGTCGTGGGTTCGAGACCAGTGTGGGGCGACTTTGAAATTGTGTATAAAATAATAATTTAAATTCCTTCCGGCTCTGCACTGCTGTTGGTGCTTAAATGCTAGCTGTGCTGCTGTAATTGATGTGCTTACTGTGCTTGATGTACATTAAATTTCTGATGTTTTGCTCTTCTGGCTCCGCATTGCGCTACAGCGGCTGTTGCTTGCTCTGCCTTGCAGGGCTTGGCCCCGTATTGCTGCTTGTTAGGGGCCAAGCCCCGAAGGGGCTATGGCACCTATTGTATCTGTTAGTTTTCTTATTATTATTAGGGGCCAAGCCCCGAAGGGGCTATGGCACCTATTGTATCTGTTAGTTTTCTTATTATTATTATTATTATTATTCTTCTTCCTCCTCTTGAAGTCTATGGCAGCCCTATGAACCATACATAGGAAAATGATGAAATTTGGCACACTTGTAGTGATGGTAATGAAAAGTAATTGTAGCAATTTTTGAGTCTCTAGGTCCAACTCTATAGCGCCACCAACAGTTCAAAAATTCAACATTGAAATGGTTATAACTTTTGAACCCTTTGATCTAGAAAAATGAAACTTAGTACACCTGATTCATCTCATCATGCTGATTAGAACCAATATCTTACATTAAGACTCCGCCCATTACAGTAGTGGCCATTTTGAAAAGTACAGTATGCAGTTTTTTTGCTACTCCTCCTTCAAAATTGGTCTAATTTTGTCCAAACATGTACTCAAATGATCTTCGGACTGAGCCGCATAAAAGTACTGTCCCCGATTTTTTTTATTCTTCTCTGATCAAAAGTTATGACGTCGCAAACTTAACGAGGTCGACCCAAAATTGGTTCAGAAGCTATAGCTCGGCCAAACTTTGATCAATCGAAACGAAAATTGGTACACTTCATCGGAAGCATGATCTGAGGTTCCATGCCAAAGTTGGGAACAGCGCCACCTACGGGTCATGAGATATGGAAAATGCATATTTTGGCCAATAACTTATGAACAGTTTGTCAGAAAATTATAAACTTGGTGTCTATCGATTCCTTGGGTCATGACAAATCCGTGGATATCGATTTTGCCATGATGGGATGTACCACGTGTCCGCCATTTTGAATGATGTCATAATTTGCAATATCTTTTAAACTATTTGAAATTTCTTCACCAAATTTGGTATGGATCATCATTAGCATGGCCCGAAGGTACATGAGAAGTTTGATCACAGCGCCACCTAGTGTTCCAGAGATATCATTGTTTTTTGAAAAAACACTTATAACTTTTGCCAACATTGCTTGAAATTTGATTTCTTTATGTCAATATATTCCTTGGCTTATGCCGATTTCAACGATATCTCATATGTTATTTTTCAACAATGTGACTGGCCGCCATATTGGAGCGAATGTAAAACAGTTTTTTCGCTACTCCTCCTTCAAAATTGGTCTAATTTTGTCCAAACATGTACTCAAATGATCTTCGGACTGAGCCGCATAAAAGTACTGTCCCCGATTTTTTTGCTCTACTGGAAAAAAAAAGTTATGATGTCGCAAACTTAACGAGGTCGACCCATAATTGGTTCAGAGGCTGTAACTTGTGAACAGTTTGTCACAAAATCATAAAATTGGTCTCTATCGATTCCTTGCGTCATGTCGAATCCGAGGATATCTTTTTTGCCAGGATTGGATGTACCACGTCATCATAAGCCATAAGCTACATCAGCATTAAGATAGCTTAGCATGCTAATCTGGTTAACTTGCTTTTGTGTGCTCATTCTTACACTGAAGCCTCTCATCTGAAGTTTGTGATTGTACATCCTCTGAGTGGTGCAGTCTGCTAAACCATGTGCTTCTAATCCTGAGCCGTTCTGGTTGTAGGTTCGAACCCTGTGTTGGATGAGTATAAAAATTGTGTTGATTCCTGTTTTGTTCAGGCATTTTTCTAATCTATTGCGCTAATGCTGCTTGTTTTGATTTCATCCATAAGTACTTCTGAACCTATCTGTTCTTCATGTACATTCTATTTCTGCTCTTTTTGCTCTTCTGGCTCCACATTGGCTAACCATAAGTTACATTAGCATTAAGATATCTTAGCATGCTTAACTGGTTGAGATGCTAAGTAATTCTTTTGTGTGCTTATTGTGTGCTCATTCTTAATCTGAAGCCTCTCCTCTGCAGCTTAAGCGTAAAATGCTAAACCATGTGCCATGAGCCCAAACCATTGTGTTACAGACATAGTGTCTTTCTGAAAAGTAACTCATTAGAATATGATATGTGGCACATTCATATAAAGATTAACGCTTGACTTGATTTATTGAACTTTGGCATCTTGGTAAAAATGTAAAAAAAAAACAGTTTTCCCAATGGTACTACTAGATGAGTAACAGTCACATCACCCAGAGGTTGTGAGTTCGAGTCCTGTCCAACTTCATAAAATGGTTTCTGTATTTTCCAGTTAAGTATTTTTTTAATCTTTCTTCTGGGATTAGAAACATTGTTTATTCTATGTTGAGTCTCACCTGAAGTCTTGAGTATTCAGAAAGTTTTGTGATCAAAAATGATTTCTATAGCAGTCCTTGACAATCTACTATTCTTGCAATGTAAGCATTTTCTTCATATTAATACTTTTTGCCTTTATGTGTTCATTCTCATGTCAATTTCCTTTTATGCATTGTGTGTAGTGAGCTAGAGAGTAGAAGGGTGTGATTTGATGTTGTCATGGTCTAAGTAAACCTATTTTTTTTTTAATTAAGCTGGCTTTTATAAATTAAGTTAACTACATAAACTATTATACATGCATTTGTTTGGTTTAAAGCTTTAAGTATTGTTAAAGTTAAAATTAACATTCAGGTTGGACAACGTTTTAACTATTGTCCTGAAGACACTTACTAATTTTAGTATTTCAAAACAATAAAAATTCTTATTATTAGGGGCCAAGCCCCGAAGGGGCTATGGCACCTATTGTATCTGTTAGTTTTCTTATTATTAGGGGCCAAGCCCCGAAGGGGCTATGGCACCTATTGTATCTGTTAGTTTTCTTATTATTATTAGGGGCCAAGCCCCGAAGGGGCTATGGCACCTATTGTATCTGTTAGTTTTCTTATTAGGGGCCAAGCCCCGAAGGGGCTATGGCACCTATTGTATCTGTTAGTTTTCTTATTATTAGGGGCCAAGCCCCGAAGGGGCTATGGCACCTATTGTATCTGTTAGTTTTCTTATTATTATTATTATTATTATTCTTCTTCCTCCTCTTGAAGTCTATGGCAGCCCTATGAACCATACATAGGAAAATGATGAAATTTGGCACACTTGTAGTGATGGTAATGAAAAGTAATTGTAGCAATTTTTGAGTCTCTAGGTCCAACTCTATAGCGCCACCAGCAGTTCAAAAATTCAACATTGAAATGGTTATAACTTTTGAACCCTTTGATCTAGAAAAATGAAACTTAGTACACCTGATTCATCTCATCATGCTGATTAGAACCAATATCTTACATTAAGACTCCGCCCATTACAGTAGTGGCCATTTTGAAAAGTACAGTATGCAGTTTTTTTGCTACTCCTCCTTCAAAATTGGTCTAATTTTGTCCAAACATGTACTCAAATGATCTTCGGACTGAGCCGCATAAAAGTACTGTCCCCGATTTTTTTTATTCTTCTCTGATCAAAAGTTATGACGTCGCAAACTTAACGAGGTCGACCCAAAATTGGTTCAGAAGCTATAGCTCGGCCAAACTTTGATCAATCGAAACGAAAATTGGTACACTTCATCGGAAGCATGATCTGAGGTTCCATGCCAAAGTTGGGAACAGCGCCACCTACGGGTCATGAGATATGGAAAATGCATATTTTGGCCAATAACTTATGAACAGTTTGTCAGAAAATTATAAACTTGGTGTCTATCGATTCCTTGGGTCATGACAAATCCGTGGATATCGATTTTGCCATGATGGGATGTACCACGTGTCCGCCATTTTGAATGATGTCATAATTTGCAATATCTTTTAAACTATTTGAAATTTCTTCACCAAATTTGGTATGGATCATCATTAGCATGGCCCGAAGGTACCTGAGAAATTTGATCACAGCGCCACCTAGTGTTCCAGAGATATCATTGTTTTTTGAAAAAACGCTTATAACTTTTGCTAACATTGCTTGAAATTTGATTTCTTTATGTCAATATATTCCTTGGCTTATGCCGATTTCAACGATATCTCATATGTTATTTATCAACAATGTGACTGGCCGCCATATTGGAGTGAATGTAAAACAGTTTTTTCGCTACTCCTCCTTCAAAATTGGTCTAATTTTGTCCAAACATGTACTCAAATGATCTTCGGACTGAGCCGCATAAAAGTACTGTCCCCGATTTTTTTGCTATACTGGAAAAAAAAAGTTATGATGTCGCAAACTTAATGAGGTCAACCCATAATTGGTTCAGAGGCTGTAACTTGTGAACAGTTTGTCACAAAATCATAAAATTGGTGTCTATCGATTCCTTGCGTCATGTCGAATCTGAGGATATCTATTTTGCCAGCATTGGATGTACCACATCATAAGCTATATTAGCATTAAGTTAGCTTAGCATGCTAATCTCGTTAACATGATTTTGTGTGCTCATTCACACACTGAAGCCTCTCCTCTGCAGCTTTGTAAAACATGTCCTCTGGGTGGCGCAAGTGGTTCAACCATGCGTCATGAATCCCGAACCATTGTGGTCGTGGGTTCGAGACCAGTGTGGGGCGACTTTGAAATTGTGTATAAAATAATAATTTAAATTCCTTCCGGCTCTGCACTGCTGTTGGTGCTTAAATGCTAGCTGTGCTGCTGTAATTGATGTGCTTACTGTGCTTGATGTACATTAAATTTCTGATGTTTTGCTCTTCTGGCTCCGCATTGCGCTACAGCGGCTGTTGCTTGCTCTGCCTTGCAGGGCTTGGCCCCGTATTGCTGCTTGCAGCTATATTTATTATTATTCTTCTGTTAAAAACTGTTGACTCAAACTCGTCCTAGAGCTTTAACTCTACATACTCCAAACTCGGCTCAGACACTCAAACTGATCTGAAGTTAGTTGCTATATCTTTTCAGACTGATCGGACTTACGGTTTTCCTAAAAATGACGATCAAAACTCGGAAAAACTCCCATTGACTTACATTGGGGAGTTCTAAAAAATTCAAATCCAGATTCAAACTCACCAACCGACGAAAATTCAAATCAAAATACCTTGAAGACTAAACCAAACTGCCATTCTATATACTATATTAGCCAATGAGACTCATTTAAACTAATGAACTTTAAACTCATACACTTATAAACTAATTAACTTATAAACTCATGAATTCATAGACTTATGAACTCTTAAACTCATAAATTAATAAACTCTGAACTCTTAAACTCATTTAAACTTATAAACTCTAAACTCATTAAAACTTATAAACTCTAAACTCATTTAAAACTTATGAACTCTAAACTCAAAAACTCTAACACTTATAAACTCATCAATTTATACACGTATAAACTCTAAACTCATAAACTCTGAGTGTGTGTGTTTGTGTGTGTGTGTGTGTGAACACACACACACACACACACACACACACACACACACACACACACACACACACACACACACACACACTAAACTCATTTAAACTTAAACTCTAAACTCATTTAAACTTGTAAACTCAAAACTCGTAAACTACTTTAAACTTCAAACCACTTTAAACTTATTAAGTTTAAAGCTTCCAGCTCCCAAGCAACTCCATAGCAACCAAACTTGAGTACCCTAGCAACCGTTTTGCAAGACCTATATCTCTGTATCAGAACATAGTATAGAGATGAGGTTTAGCTCTTTTGACTCATGCTAGCAAACAGCACTTCCAAAATGCTACACATGCTAGCAGTGAATAGCTACATGCTAATAGCAATTAGTTAAATGCTAAATCATGCCAAGATCATGCTAAGAACTATATAAAAACTCCATAGTAACCATCTGTAACAATTACCAAACACCTAGTAACACCATAGCAACCACCCAGAATACCTTAGTAACCGCCTAGCAACACCATAACAACCCCAGAACACCATAGCAACCACCCAGAATACCCTAGCAACTGCCTAGCAACACCATAGCAACAACCCAGAACACCCTAGCAACCACCCAGAACACCCTAGCAACCGCTTAACAACACCATAGCAACCACCCAGAACACCCTAGCAACCGCCTAGCAACCACCAAGAACACCCTAGCAACCGCCTAGCAACCACCAAGAACACCCTAGCAACCGCCTAGCAACCACCAAGAATACCCTAGCAACCGCCTAGCAACACCATAGCAACCACCCAGAACACCCTAGCAACCGCCTAACAACCACCTAGCAACCACCCAGAACACCCTAGGAACCAACCAGAATACCCTAGCAACCACCTAGCAACAGCATAGCAACCACCCAGAACACCCTAGCAACCGCCTAGCAACTACCCAAAATACCTTAGCAACCACCTAGCAACCACCCAGAACACCTTAGCAACCCACTAGAAAACCCCCAACAACTTTTTAACTTTAAACTACTTTAAAATTTAAACTAATTTAAACTTTAAACTAATTTAAGCTTCAAACTAATTTAAACTTTAAACTATTTTAAACTTCTAGCTAATTTAAACTTTAAACTAATTTAACCTTCAAACTAATTTAAACTTTAGACTAATTTAAACTTTAGACTAATTTAAACTTTAAACTAATTTAAGCTTCAAACTAATTTAAACTTTAAACTATTTTAAACTTCTAGCTAATTTAAACTTTAAACTAATTTAAACTTCAAACTACTTTAAACTCCAAACTACTTTAAACTTCTTCAAACTTTCTGGTCCAGCTTTCTCAAGCCAACTTAAAGTTTGTCTCAACGAACTTTTTTATCTAGTTATTATTATTCTTCTGACCCAAAAAATTTAGACACTAACTCCTCCTAGACCGTTCAAGCTACAAACTCCAAACTTGGGTCAGACCTTCAGACTGTTCTGACTTGAGTTGCTATATCTTTTCACACTGGTTTGAGTTACGGTTTTCTTAAAAATTAATATTAAAAATCATAAAAACCCCATTGACTTTCATTGCAGACTGCTCAAAATGAGCCAAGACTACGGTGGCCCATTAGTGTACAAGCCAAAAACTCAAATCTAAATTCTCTGAAGCCCTAGACTCAATTAAACTACCATTCAATGTACTTAGATATCTATCTATCTATCTATCTATCTATCTATCTATCTATCTATCTATCTATCTATCTATCTATCTATCTATCTATCTATCTATCTATCTATCTATCTATCTTCAAACCTTATCTATCTATCTATCTATCTATCTATCTATCTATCTATCTATCTATCTATCTATCTATCTATCTATCTTCAAACCTTTTCTATCTATCTATCTATCTATCTATCTATCTATCTATCTATCTATCTATCTATCTATCTATCTATCTATCTATCTATCTATCTATCTATCTATCTTCAAAACCTTTCCATCTATCTATCTTCAAACCTTATCATCTATCTATCTATCTATCTATCTATCTATCTATCTATCTATCTATCTATCTATCTATCTATCTATCTATCTATCTATCTATCTATCTATCTATCTTCAAACCTTATCATCTATCTATCTATCTATCTATCTATCTATCTATCTATCTATCTATCTATCTATCTATCTATCTATCTATCTTCAAAACCTTTCCATCTATCTATCTTCAAACCTTATCATCTATCTATCTATCTATCTATCTATCTATCTATCTATCTATCTATCTATCTATCTATCTATCTATCTATCTATCTATCTATCTATCTATCTATCTTCAAACCTTATCATCTATCTATCTATCTATCTATCTATCTATCTATCTATCTATCTATCTATCTATCTATCTATCTATCTTCAAACCTTATCTATCTATCTATCTATCTGTCTATCTATCTATCTATCTATCTATCTATCTATCTATCTATCTATCTATCTATCTATCTATCTATCTATCTATCTATCTATCTTCAAACCTTATCTATCTATCTATCTATCTATCTATCTATCTATCTATCTATCTATCTATCTATCTATCTATCTATCTATCTATCTTCAAACCTTATCTATCTATGCTAGAATCAGTAAATCATACTTGAACATGGTAAATCATGGTATACTATAGTAAATCATGGTATACTATAGTAAATCATGGTATACTATAGTAAATCATAGTAAACTATGGTAAATCGTGGTAAATCATGGTAAACTATGGTAAATCATGGTAAACTATGATAAATCATGCTAGAATCAGTAAATTATACTTTAACATGGTGAATCATGATATACTATAGTAAATCATGGTAAACTTTGGTAAATCGTGGTAAACCATGGTAAACTATGGTAAATTATGCTAGAATCAGTAAATTATACTTGAACATGGTAAATTGTGGTATACTATAGTAAATCATGGTAAACTATGGTAAATCATGGTAAATCATGGTAAACTATGCTAAATCATGCTAGAATCAGTAAATCATACTTGGACATGGTAAATCGTGGTATACTATAGTAAATCATGGTAAACTATGGTAAATCGTGGTAAATCATGGTAAACTATGGTAAATCATGGTAATCTATGATAAATCATGCTAGAATCAGTAAATCATACTTGAACATGGTAAATCATGGTATACTATAGTAAATCATGGTAAACTATGGTAAATCGTGGTAAATCATGGTAAACTATGGTAAATCATGGTAAACTATGATAAATCATGCTAGAATCAGTAAATCATACTTAAACATGGTAAATCGTGGTATACTATAGTAAATCATGGTAAACTATGGTAAATCGTGGTATACTATAGTAAATCATGGTAAACTATGGTAAATCGTGGTAAATTGTGGTATACTATAGTGAATCATGGTAAACTATGGTAAATCATGGTAAACTATGCTAAATCATGCTAGAATCAGTAAATCATACTTGAACATGGTAAATCGTGGTATACTATAGTAAATCATGGTAAACTATGGTAAATCGTGGTAAATCATGGTAAACTATGGTAAAATCATGGTAAACTATGATAAACCATGCTAGAATCAGTAAATCATACTTGAACATGGTAAATCATGGTATACTATAGTAAATCATGGTAAACTATGGTAAATCGTGGTAAATAATGGTAAACTATGGTAAATCATGGTAAATCATGCTAGAATCAGTAAATCATACTTGAACATGGTAAATCATGGTATACTATAGTAAATCATGGTAAACTATGGTATATCGTAGTAAATCATGGTAAACTACTATGGTAAATCATGCTAGAATCAGTAAATTATACTTGAACATGGTAAATTGTGGTATACTATAGTAATTCGTGGTAAACTATGGTAAATCGTGGTAAATCATGGTAAACAATGCTAAATCATGCTAGAATCAGTAAATCATACTTGAACATGGTAAATCATGGTATACTATAGTAAATCATGGTAAACTATGGTAAATCGTGGTAAATCATGGTATACTATAGTAAATCATGGTAAACTATGGTAAATCGTGGTAAATCATGGTAAACTATGGTAAATCATGGTAAACCATGCTAGCAACATGGTAAAAAAATTCTAGCATCATGCTAGCAACATGATAATCATGCTAGCATGCTAAACTATGGTAAATCATGGTAAACTATGGTAAATCGTGGTAAACTATGGTAAATCATGCTAGAATCATAGTAAATCATACTTGAACATGGTAAATCATGGTATACTATAGTAAATAATGGTAAACTATGGTAAATCATGGTAAATCATAGTAAACTATGGTAAATCATGCTAAACTATGGTAAATCATGCTAGAATCAGTAAATTATACTTGAACATGGCAAATCGTGGTATACTATAGTAAATCATGGTAAACTATAGTAAATCGTGGTAAATCATGGTAAACTATGGTAAATCATGCTAGAATCAATAAATCATACTTGAACATGGTAAATCATGGTATACTATAGTAAATCATGGTAAACTATGGTAAATCATGCTAGAATCAGTAAATTATACTTGAACATGGTAAATCGTGGTATACTATAGTAAATCATGGTAAACTATGGTAAATCGTGGTAAATCATGGTAAACTATGCTAAATCATGCTAGAATCAGTAAATCATACTTGAACATGGTAAATCGCTGTATACTATAGTAAATCATGGTAAACTATGGTAAATCGTGGTAAATCATGGTAAACTATGGTAAATCATGGTAATCTATGACAAATCATGCTAGAATCAGTAAATCATACTTGAACATGGTAAATCATGGTATACTATAGTAAATTATGGTAAACTATGGTAAATCGTGGTAAATCAAGGTAAACTATGGTAAATCATGGTAAACTATGGTAAATCATGCTAGAATCAGTAAATTATACTTGAACATGGTAAATCGTGGTATACTATAGTAAATCATGGTAAACTATGGTAAATCGTGGTACATCATGGTAAACTATGCTAAATCATGCTAGAATCAGTAAATTATGGTAAACTATGGTAAATCGTGGTAAATCATGGTAAACTATGGTAAATCATGGTAAACTATGGTAAATCATGCTTGAATCAGTAAATCATACTTGAACATGGTAAATCGTGGTATACTATAGTAAATCATGGTAAACTATGGTAAATCATGGTAAACTATATTTGGCTAAATCTATATTTTGAACTTTATCTATCTATCTATCTATCTATCTATCTATCTATCTATCTATCTATCTATCTTCAAACCTTTATCTATCTATCTATCTATCTATCTATCTATCTATCTTTTGAACTTATCTATCTATCTATCTATCTATCTATCTATCTATCTATCTATCTATCTATCTATCTATCTATCTATCTATCTTCCTAACTAATCTATCTATCTATCTCTTTCTTTCTTTCTTTCTTTCTTTCTTTCTTTTTTCTAACTAATCCACCATTCTTTCTTTCTTTCTTTCTTTCTTTCTTTCTTTCTTTCTTTCTTTCTTTCTTTCTTTCTTTCTAACAAATTCACCATTCTTTCTGTCTTTCTAACTAATCCACCATTCTTTCTGTCTTTCTAACTAATCCACCATTCTTTCTTTCTCCCTTCCTTTCTTTCTTTTTTTTAACTAATCCAGCTTTCTTTCTTTCTTTCTTTCTTTCTTTCTTTCTTTCTTTCTTTCTTTCTTTCTTTCTTTCTTTCTTTCTTTCTTTATTCTAACTAATCCACCATTCTTTCTTTCTTTCTAACTAATCCACCATTCTTTCTGTCTTTCTAACTAATCCACCATTCTTTTTTCTCCCTTCCTTTCTTTCTTTTTTCTAACTATTCCAACTTTCTTTCTTTCTTTCTTTTTTTCTAACTAATCCACATTTCTTTCTTTATTTCTTTCTTTCTTTCTTTCTTTCTTTCTTTCTAACTAATCTACCATTCTTTCTTTCTAACTAATCCACCATTCTTTCTTTCTCCCTTCCTTTCTTTCTTTTTTCTAACTAATCCAACTTTCTTTCTTTCTTTCTTTCTTTCTTTCTTTCTTTCTTTCTTTCTTTCTTTCTTTTTTTTCTAACTAATCCACATTTCTTTCTTTCTTTCTTTCTTTCTTTCTTTCTTTCTTTCTTTCTTTCTAACTAATCTACCATTCTTTCTGTCTTTCTAACTAATCCACCATTCTATCTTTCTTTCTAACTAATCCACCATTATTTCTTTCTTCCTTCCTTTCTTTCTTTCTTTTTTCTAACTAATCCAACACTCTTTCTTTCTTTCTTTCTTTCTTTCTTTCTTTCTTTCTTTCTTTCTTTTTTTTCTTTCTAACTAATCCACCTATCTTTCATTCTTTCTTTCTTTCTTTCTTTCTACCTAATCTTTTTTCTTTCTTTCTTTCTTTCTTTCTTTCTTTCTTTCTTTCTTTCTTTCTTTCTTTCTAACTAATCTGTCTTTCTTTCTTTCTTTCTTTCTTTCTTTCTTTCTAACTAATCTGTCTTTCTTTCTAACTAATCTTACTTTCTTTTTTCTTTCATTCTTTCTTTCTACCAAATCTTTCTTTATTTCTTGCTTTCTAACTAATCTGTCTTTCTTTCTAACTAATCTTTCTTTCTTTCTTTTTTTCTTTCTAATATTTTTTTCTTTCTTTCTAACTAATTTATCAATCAAAATTTAAACTACTTTAAACTTCATACTACTTTTAACTTTTTCAAACTCTCTGGTCTGGCTTTCTCAAGCCAACTTAAAGTTTGTCTCAACAAACTTTTTTTTCTAGTTATTATTCTTCTGACCCAAAAAATTTAGACACTAACTCCTCCTAGACCGTTCAAGCTACAAACTCCAAACTTGGGTCAGACCTTCAGACTGTTCTGACTTGAGTTGCTATATCTTTTCACACTGGTTTGAGTTACGGTTTTCTTAAAAATTAATATTAAAAATCATAAAAACCCCATTGACTTTCATTGCAGACTGCTCAAAATGAGCCAAGACTACGGTGGCCCATTAGTGTACAAGCCAAAAACTCAAATCTAAATTCTCTGAAGCCCTAGACTCAATTAAACTACCATTCAATGTACTTAGATATCTATCTATCTATCTATCTATCTATCTATCTATCTATCTATCTATCTATCTATCTATCTATCTATCTATCTATCTATCTATCTATCTATCTATCAAACCAATCTATCTTTCTTTCTATCTTTCTAAAAATCTATCTTTCTTTCTATTTTTCTAACAATCTATCTTTTTTTCTTTCAAACCAATCTATCTATCTATCTATCTATCTATCTATCTATCTATCTATCTATCTATCTATCTATCTATCTATCTATCTATCTATCTATCTATCTATCTATCTTTCTTTCAAACCAATCTATCTTTCTTTCTATCTTTCTAACAATCTATCTTTCTTTCTTTCTAACCAATCTATCTTTTTCTTTCTTTCTTTCTAACAATCTATCTTTCTTTCTATCTTTCTAACAATCTATCTTTCTTTCTTTCTAACCAATCTATCTTTTTCTTTCTTTCTTTCTAACAATCTATCTTTCTTTCTTTCTAACCAATCTATCTTTCTTTCTTTCTAACAATCTATCTTTCTTTCTAACCAATCTATCTTTCTTTCTTTCTAACAATCTTTCTTTCTTTCTTTCTTTCTTTCTAACCAATCTATCTTTCTTTCTTTCTTTCTAACAATCTATCTTTCTTTCTATCTTTCTAACAATCTATCTTTCTTTCTTTCAAACCAATCTATCTATCTATCTATCTATCTATCTATCTATCTATCTATCTATCTATCTATCTATCTATCTATCTATCTATCTATCATTCTTTCTTTCAAACCAATCTATCTTTCTTTCTATCTTTCTAAAAATCTATCTTTCTTTCTATCTTTCTAACAATCTATCTTTCTTTCTTTGAAACCAATCTATCTATCTATCTATCTATCTATCTATCTATCTATCTATCTATCTATCTATCTATCTATCTATCTATCTATCTATCTATCTATCTATCTATCTATCTATCTATCTATCTATCCATCTTTCTTTCAAACCAATCTATCTTTCTTTCTATCTTTCTAACAATCTATTTTTCTTTCTTTCTAACCAATCTATCTTTTTCTTTCTTTCTTTCTAACAATCTATCTTTCTTTCTATCTTTCTAACAATCTATCTTTCTTTCTTTCTAACCAATCTATCTTTTTCTTTCTTTCTTTCTAACAATCTATCTTTCTTTCTTTCTAACCAATCTATCTTTCTTTCTTTCTAACAATCTATCTTTCTTTCTAACCAATCTATCTTTCTTTCTTTCTAACAATCTTTCTTTCTTTCTTTCTAACCTATCTATCTATCTATCTATCTATCTATCTATCTATCTATCTATCTATCTATCTATCTATCTATCTATCTATCTATCTATCTTTCTTTCTTTCAAACCAATCTATCTATCTATCTATCTATCTATCTATCTATCTATCTATCTATCTATCTATCTATCTATCTATCTATCTATCTATCTATCTATCTATCTATCTATCTATCTTTCTTTCAAACCAATCTATCTTTCGTTCTATCTATCTATCTATCTATCTATCTATCTATCTATCTATCTATCTATCTATCTATCTAACTTTATTTATTTCTATCTATCTATCTATCTATCTATCTATCTATCTATCTATCTATCTATCTATCTATCTATCTATCTATCTATCTATCTATCTATCTATCTATCTAACAATCTATCTTTCTTTCTTTCTAACCAATCTATCTTTCTTTCTTTCTAACAATCTATCTTTCTTTCTTTCTAACTTTCTAACCAATCTATCTTTCTTTCTTTCTAACCAATCTATCTTTCTTTCTATCTTTCTAACAATCTATCTTTCTTTCTTTCAAACCAATCTTTCTTTCTTTCTAATCTATCTATCTATCTATCTATCTATCTATCTATCTATCTATCTATCTATCTATCTATCTATCTATCTATCTATCTATCTATCTATCTATCTTTCAAACCAATCTATCTTTCTTTCTACCTTTCTAACAATCTATCTTTCTTTCTAACCAATCTTTCTTTCTTTCTTTCTTTCTTTCTTTCTTTCTTTCTTTCTTTCTTTCTAACCTATCTATCTATCTATCTATCTATCTATCTATCTATCTATCTATCTATCTATCTATCTATCTATCTATCTATCTATCTATCTATCATACTAATCTATCTTTCGTTCTAACTATCTATCTATCTTTCTTTCATACTAATCTATCTTTCGTTCTAACTAATCTTTCTTTCTTTTTTAACGAACTAATCCATCTTTCTTTTTTAACTAACTAATCCATCTTTCTTTCTTTTTAACTAACTAATCCATCTTTCTTTCTTTCTTTCATTCTTTCTTTCTTTCTTTCTTTCTTTCTAACTAATATATTTTTCTATCTAATCCATCTTTCTTTCTAACCAATCTATCTTTCTTTCTTTCTTTCTAACCAATCTCTTTCTTTTGTTCTAACCAATCTATCTTTCCTTCTTTCTTTCTAACAATCTATCTTTCTTTCTTTCTAACCATTCTATCTTTCTTTCTTTCTAACAATGTATCTTTCTTTCTTTCTAACCAATCTCTTTCTTTCTTTCTAACCAATCTTTCTTTCTTTCTTTCTTTCTTTCTTTCTTTCTTTCTTTCTTTCTTTCTTTCTTTCTTTCTTTCTTTCATACTAATCTATCTTTTGTTCTAACTATCTATCTATCTTTCTTTCATACTAATCTATCTTTCGTTCTAACTAATCTTTCTTTCTTTTTTAACTAACTAATCCATCTTTCTTTCTTTTTTAACTAACTAATCCATCTTTCTTTCTTTTTTAACTAATCCATCTTTCTTTCTTTTTTAACTAACTAATCCATCTTTCTTTTTAACTAACTAATCCATCTTTCTTTGTTTTATAACTAACTAATCCATCTTTCTTTCTTTTTAACTAACTAATCCATCTTTCTTTCATTCTTTCTTTCTTTCTTTCTAACAAATATATTTTTCTATCTAATCCATCTTTCTTTCTAACTAATCCATCTTTCTTTCTTTCTAACTAACCCATCCATCTTTCTTTATTTTTAACTAAATAAACCATCTTGCTTTCTTTCTTTCTAACTGATCAATATTTCTTTCTTTCTAACTAACTAATCTACTGTTCTAGCTAATCTTTCTTTTTAACTAATCCATCTTTCTTTTTTCTTTTTTACTAACTAATCTTTCTTTCTTTCTTTCTTTCTTTCTTTCTTTCTTTCTTTCTTTCTTTCTTTCTTATCAATTTTTCCTTCTCTCTTACTAATCTATCTTTCTTTCTAACTAACCAGTCTTTCTTTCTTTCATTCTAACTAATCTATTTTCTTTCTTTCTTTTTAACTAATCCATTTTTCTTTCTTTCTAACTAATCCATCTTTCTTTCTAACTAACTAATCCACCATTCTTTCTTTCTACCTAATCTTTTCTTTCTTTCTTTCTTTCTTTCTTTCTTTCTTTCTTTCTTTCTTTCTTTCTTTCTTTCTACCTAACCTTTTTCTTTATTTTTTCTTTCATTCTTTCTTTCTACCTAATCTTTCTTTCTTTCTTTCTTTCTTTCTTTCTTTCTTTCTTTCTTTCTTTCTTTTTATTCTTTCTTTCTTTCTTTCTTTTTATTCTTTCTTTCTTTCTACCTAATCTTTCTTTATTTTTTCTTTCATTCTTTTTCTTTCTTTCTTTCTTTCTTTCTTTCTTTCTTTCTTTCTTTCTTTCTTTCTAATCTTTTCTTTCTACCTACCTCTTTCTTTCTTTCTTTCTTTCTTTCTTTCTTTCTTTCTTTCTTTCTTTCTTTCTACCTAATCTTTTTCTTTCTTTATTTTTTCTTTCATTCTTTCTTTCATTCTTTTTATTCTTTCTTTCTTTCTACCTAATCTTTCTTTATTTTTTCTTTCTTTCTTTCTAACTAATCTTTCTTTCTTGCTTTCTTTCTAACTAATCTGTCTTTTTTTCATTCTTTCATTCTAACTAATCTCTCTCTTTTTTCTTTCATTCTTTCTTACTAATCTTTCTAACTTTTTTTTCTTTCTAACTAATCTTTCTTTCTTGCTTGCTTTCTAACTAATCTATCTTTCTTTCTCTTTCTTTCTAACTAATCATTCTTTCTTTTTCTTTCTAACTAATCTGTTTTCTTTCTTTCTAACTAATCTTTCTTTCTTTCTTTCTTTCTAATATCTCTTTCTTTCTAACTAATCTTTCTTTCTAATATTTCTTTCTTTCTAAATAATCTTTCTTTCTTTCTAACTAATCTTTTTTCTTTCTTTCTAACTATTCTTTCTTTCTAACTAATTTATCAATCAAAATTTAAACTACTTTAAACTTCAAACTACTTAAAACTTCTAACTTCTTCAAACTCTCTGGTCCGGCTTTCTCAAGCCAACTTAAAGTTTGTCTCAACAAACTTTTTTTTCTAGTTATTCTTCTTCTTCTTCTTCTTCTTTTTCTGACCGCAAAATTTTAGACACTAACTCCTCCTAGACCGTTTAAGCGACAT